>PJEM01020081.1:0-14314 GCA_004023845.1 Helogale parvula
AGGCAGAGAAGGACAGAAACCATATGTTTGCACTCATAGGTCTAACAGGAAAACAGGAGAAACCTAATGGAGGATCAGGGGGAGGGGAAGGGGGAAAGAGAGTTGGGGAGAGAGAGGGATGCAAAACTTGAGAGACTATTGAATGCTGAAAATGAACTGAGGGTTGAAGGGGAAGGGGGTGGGGGGAAAGGAGGTGGTGGTGATGGTGGAGGGCACTTATGGGGAAGAGCACGGGGTGTTGTATGGAAACCTATTTGACGATACACTATTTAAAAAAATAAAAAGAATAGGTATATCTGTCCCTCCCTTCACACGAAAAGCCTGTTTTTGTTTGCCTATCAAGCAGTTCCATGTAAGAAACCTGCCTGTTCTCCATTTGTGTAGGAAGAGGAATAGAAAATGGATCAATGACAGGAGAACTATCAAAATGCCTGAGTTTGGCACTAAAAATGTCATCCAGGAATTTCCATTGATATTTGATCTCTGAGTAAGTGTAAAGAGCTGGTGATTCTCATGGAAAACAAGAGCAAGAACAAAAAGAAGATCTCCCAACTTCTTAGCAGGAAAATTATGGTAAGAGGATTTCCAGGTGGAGAAGAGATACATTTCTTCAGTGTCACCTTCCTCTTGTCCTCTCACTGACCCCAGTGTCCCAACTACTCCCAGGCTGCCTGAGGCATATTGTTTGTTAACCCACCTGGGAACCAGACCCACAGCCTTCTCTCCTGAGACATCTGACATTCTCAACAGGAAATTTATCAAATACAGGAGAGCAGGGAGGAAATTCTTGCAAAAAAAAATCAGTTAGCAATGTATTAAATAGACAAGTTTCCTGAGAGCAGGTTTTGGATTCAACAGTGAAAGCCATCTGAACCAAAAGCCAGAGCATCATGGCTGCTCCCTCACCTGCTTGCCTTCTGTCCCAGCTCCCTGCCTGTCCATAGAGGGTGGGTGCCATCTTACATTCCATAATCTGGGAGGAGAGTCCAAGACAAGACCCAAAGAGACCATATTCCAAACCAGCTGTTCATGGGAGCCCATCCACTCCAACCTGGTTTCTTGTCTGGGCAGGAGCTCGGCCACTGGGTCTGTTTCAATGCAGGCTTCATGCTCAAGGCAGTGATCTTTTTTTCTAGAGTGGGCTTCCCAAAGTGGGCTCATGTTTCCCTGGGAGTGAGAGTACATCTCATGCTTTTAGAAGGGACATCAATTGATGTTTTCTTTTTTATCTTCATAGCAAAACATTTGTTTTTATGGTGTTCTTTTTTTTAAATGTTTTTATCTATTTTTGAGAGAGAGAGAGAGAGAGAGAGAGAGAGAGAGAGAGAGAGAGAGAGGGAGAGAGCAAACTGTACTGACAGCAGAGAGCTGAATGTGGGGTTCAAATTCACAAACTCTGAGATCGTGACCTGACCCTATGTTGGACACTTAGCTGACTGAGCTACCCAGTCACCCCTTTGGTGTTCTTTAAATTAGGTCATATAGTAGTGATTTTCGATATACATGAGTGATGCAAAAGTTTATTTAAGTGGAAGAGTGAGAATCTTTTTTAATTTTTTAAATATTTATTTATTTTTGAGAGAGAGAGAGAGCACAACCGAGGGAGAGGCAGAGAGAGAGGGAGACACAGAATCCAAAACAGACTTGGGGCTCTGAGCTGTCAGCCCAGAGCCCAATGCAGGGTTGAACCCATGAACCATGAGATCATGACCTGAGCTGAACTCAGATGTTGAATCAACTGAGTCCCCCAGTAGCCCCAGAAGAGTGAGAAATTTAAAGGGAAATATTATTTAAATAATATTTCAGGGGGTATGTGGATATGATAAAATTAGGGAAGGTGAACCGCATGTGACTGGAAATTGGGACACACTGCCTTAGAGCAGACCTGCATCTCTAAGAGCCTATAAGCAGGCACTTGTCGGGATGACTGTGTGACAGGAATTAACAGTATTTAAGTTCTGGGGGCCTCTCTCTTCTGGATATCGGATACTTTCTGTGATGAGAACGAAGAAAGCCTGGAATACATTTCCTAATCTATTTGATCTGATAGATCTGCTAATAGTCTCCTCTGGGGGCACAGATAACTGGCCCATCAACTTGTTTTATTTATTTATTTTTAATTTTAAAAAATTTTAATCGAAGCATAGTTGATATATAATATAAAATTGGTTTCAGATGTACACCATAGTGACTCAACAGCTATACACATTAGAAATGCTCTCCATGATGTGTATTATAATATTATTTATTGACTGTATTACCTATGCTATAGTTTTCATCCCTATGACTTATTTCATAACTGAAGGCCTGTACCTCTTAACCCCCTTCACCCATTTCACCCATTTCCACCCCTCCCCCGCTTCCCCTTTGGCAACCATCAGTTTGTTCTCTGTGTATATGAGTCCATTTCTCTCTTTTTTGTTATTGTTTGTTACTGTTTTGTTTCTTAGATCCCAGATATAAGTGAAATCATATGGTATTTATCTTTCTCTGGATGACTTATTTCACTTACGATACCCTTTAGATCCATCCATGTCATCATGAATGGCAAGATTTCATTTTTTATTGTTGGGTAGTATTCCATTGTATATGTATATATACCACATCTTCTTTATCCACTCATCTATTGACAGACACTGTTTTATTTCCTCATTAGCTTCCTCTAATGCTTTCCTTGCTGAAAGTCAAGGCAGAAATGGTGGCAACTAAACCTCAAATTGCTCTGCTTTGACAGGATCTCTTTAGCTCAATAGTTTACCTCCCAACCCCAGCCTACACCCTCCAGAAAGAGGATTTTTCAAATCTTTTCTTCTTTTACTCCACACTATCCCAGCCCATATCCTCCTGAAACACCACATGGGATGCATTCGTATTTTTTGGTCTGAAGAAATCCATGCTAGGCTCATCTACTTCTTTTTTTTTTTATGTTTATTTAGCTTTGAGAGACAGAGAGAGAGAGAGAGAGAGAGAAGGAGACAGAGTGAGTGGGAGATACAGAATCCGAAGTAGGCTTCAGGCTCTGAGCTGTCTGTCAGCACACAGCCCGACACGGGGCTCAAACTCACAGACCACAAGATCATGACCTGAGCCCAAGTTGGACGCTTAACAGACTGAGCCACCCAGGCCCCCCTCAGCTGATCTACCTCTGTGTGTGGGAGAACTACTTGCTCTGTTGAGTCGTGGGCATTACCTGGTGGCCATTCTTGGTTCAGTAGAAAGGAACTTAAGAGGCTAGCATTTCTGGAGTCCCTACTAGGAGCTAGGCACCACACTAGGCTTGTGTCTGACTGGGCTCTTCAAACTCTCCTACCGGCCCATTAAGTATCATGTGACACTTGAGGAAACTGAGGCTCAGAGACGCTTAGTAACTTGCCCCAGGTTCTCTGCCTCCAGTGCACTTTCCATTGCCTGCACTAGGGCCTGCCCTTTCCCACTCGGTGCATGCTACTGTTGCCGCTTAGACACTAGCAAAATGTCTCCAACACAAGGGCTTTCTCTTTTGCCTGCAACCACAGTGAGCTGGAGGGGAAAACAGACTGAGTAAAGTTGAATTTGTCCTATTGGGAAACTGGCCAAGGCATCTCTGGAGAGCCTCAGGCTGGGCCTGGCTGGCTGTCAGGATGTGGCCTGGAGCCTGACTTCCCTTTCTGGCCCTCCCTTTATCTTCCTACCCTCTTTCATTACCTTCTGCTCCCTGACCCCACTGCCCCCTCCATGGGAGCCGAAGAGCAAGCTGCTCAGAAGGAAATGGCTTTTGTTACTTAACCTGGATAAGTGTCTCTATGTGCATTCTCTGGAAATCTACTCATGGATGAAGAAGAGGGATCCTCCAAAGTCAGTTCTTCATGAAATCCTGCTTTTGTGGTGCTTGTTATAGGAACGTTCCTCTGGAACTGTATTGTTTCAGTGACCTGAGGCACACCTTATCCTCTCTGGGCCTCGGTTTTTCAATCAATAAAATGAGACAGTTGACATCAGCCTGAATTGAAAGGATCTTTCTATGACAACTTTTTCTAAAAGGCAATTTTTAAAAAGCATAAAAGAAGAATAATCTATCTTCTTTGTTTCCTCATGCCCTATATTATCATTATTACCCCATTTTACAGATGAGGAAACTGAGGCTCAGAAAGGAGAGATTATCTGGCCACAGTTAAGAAGTAGCTGAGCTGGGATACAAATCCAGCTCTGACTTCTAATCCAGTGCTCCACTACCTCACACTCTATTCAAAGATAATATTCCCAAGAATGGAGGCTTAGCTCTCTCCAGGTTGCTGGGATGAATAGAGGTCTTTGCATCCAACAGGTAGTTTAGTTTTCCATCTGGCTCAGTCTGGTAGTTGTAACTCACCTTTTCAGGCCTCTGGTCAGGCTGAGGGGGCAAAAAAGTGCCCCTGACCTTCAAAACCCTTCAAAGCCATTGAATCAGACCTATTCAGTGGCCTTATACTTTCTCAGACTGGAGGCTTCCAGAAAGTAGAAACTGTCTGGGCATGTCATTCATTGTATATAGTCTCCTGGGACAATTTGCGGGCAAATGTTTAATAACCACCAGTGGTGGCAGCACTGGGTCAGGAGGAAAGGGTGGTAATTGGGATTTCCTCATGAGTTGCCCTAGGGATACTGAGGGGACCTGGTATGGGCTGGGGTTGAGGCAGCAGCAGGCTCAGCTGCACATAGTCATATTGGAGCAAGCACATGCTCCCAGCAGCTGTGTCTTTTCTAGCTCCCTGGGGGGAAGGTAGGAGAGCTAGTTACTTCCCCTCTTTTAAGAGACCCCCCCACCTGACTGCCGGCTGTGCCCCAAGGTAAGGTGGGAAAGCAGTGCCATGGAGACAAGTCTGAGCTAAGGGTAATTTGACGTGGTAGCAGGGTTCTGAGCAGGCCCAGGCTGTCTACTTCCTGAGTATTCAACAAGTATCCAGACTAGGTATAAATATTTGTTGACTGAATGACTGAACTCTTACTCCATGTCAGGCACTGTATAAACTGGCCCCAGCCCCTAACTATAGTAGAGAAGGAGGGATATGACCAACATATAAATAACCATTACATGTGACAGAACGTGATAAATGCCTTAGGAGGAGAATGACAAAGAAAGACATCAAGGGAGGAGGGAAGATTACATCTGGTGGTGGTGAGTGGGAGGCGCTCCGGAAAAAACTTCCAGCCTGAGACGACATTTGAGTTGATCTTGAATAGGAACTAGGGTTTATATGGTGGATCATGGATGTTTATGTGGTCAGGGTGGGGAGTGAGGATAGGCTGCATTCCAGGCCCCGGCAGCAGGCTCAGGGCCAGAAAGCTCCCCGAGGATGTCCCCAGAGAGCACAGAGAACTGCAAGTCACTGATAATCCAAGAGCCTCAGAGTAGCTTAGAGTTTTCAACCTCCTTCCCATTGTTTCTTGATCTGAGCCCCTGAGTAGCTAATGGTCTTAGCCAGGGCCCTTGGTGCCTCATAGACTGGCTAGCCCAAACCAGAAGTGGTGGCCAATCCTGGTAGCATTGTAGTAGATTCCTCATGAAAACATTCCTTCCCATTTCATCTTGTTGCTAGAAACAACAGAGGTCCTTGAGTCTGGGAGAAGGCCTCACAGCGAACAACAGTTGTTGACTTCATCCATCATTTCTGTGACTGAGATGGGCCATTGCTGGGCAGAAATGGGGCCGAGTGGGGACAAGGGGAGGGCCTATTATCTTGTATGAGATGTTTCATTAGACATAGTGAGGAGTTGGATGGCAACATTCCTGGCTGTGCTATCCATAGGCACGGGCCTTGGAATATAATCCAACCCTTTCTGTGCTCTTGCCTCTTTATTCCCTTTCTAAAGGAAGTTAGTTGCTATTAACTGGTAAACTGAATGCTTTCACTTAATATGGGGCAGGATGTTAGATTCAATTCAGCAGACACTTTCAAATATAGCATCTCCTTGAATCTTCAAAACAACCTCACAAGTAGAGATTGTTATTTGCAATTTGGAGATGAGAAAACAGTTAAATGACCTGCCAAGGGCACACATCTAGGAAGGTGAATTTTTTTAAAATTTAAATTCAAGTAGTCTTGGTTTATGAAGTAGAACTCAGGGATTCATCTCTTACATATGCCACTCAGTGTTCATCCCCAAAAGCATTTTTAATCTACAAATATTTGTTGCCTGTACAAGTATGAGGGTCAGGGCTTGTGTATTTTTGAAATATATTTACACAGAAAATGTAGACTGGCTTTAATTATTTTTAACAGCTTTATTGAGATATAATTTATATACCATGAAGATGTCTTATTTGTAGTATGTTTTTACTACATTTAAAGGGTTACACAGGGGCACCTGGGTGGCTCAGTCAGTTAAGCTGCTGGCTTCGGCTCAGGTCATGATCTCATGGGTTGTGGGTGTCTGTGCTGACAGCTCAGAGCCTGGAGCCTGCTTCAGATTCTGTGTCTTCCTCTCTCTCTGACCCTCCCCTGCTTGTGTTGTCTCTCTCTGTCTCTCAAAAATAAATAAAAGACATTAAAAAATTAAAAAAAAGGGTTACACAATCATTACCAAAAACAATTTTAGGACATTCTCATCACCCCAAAATAACTATTATACCCTTTTTTGCCATCACTCCTAATTCTTCCACCTTCCCTGCTCCCCTATACCCCAATACTAGGCAACAACTAGTGTACTTTCTGCCTTTATGGATCTACCTAGTCTGGACATTTCAAATCATATAATATGTCTTGTCGATTGCTTCTTTCGCTAAGGGTAATGTTTTTGAGATTCACCATGTTGAAGGATTTATCAGTATTTCATTCCTTTATTCTTTAAAATTTTTTTTATTTTATAAAGAGAGATCACACAAGCTAGGGTGAGTGGCAGGGGACAGGAGAGAGAGAGAGAGAGAGAGAGAGAGAGAGAGAGAGAGAGAGAGAGAGAGAGAATCTTAAGCAGGATCCACACTCAGTGCAGAGCCCAATGCAAGGCTCAGTCCCATGACCCTGGGATCATGCCCTCACCTGAAATCAAGAGTCAGATGCTCAACCAACTGAGTGACCCAGACACCCCTCATTCCTTTATTCTTAGTGAAATATATTTGATAGCATGGATATACCACATTTTGTTTATACAGTGACAGGCCATTCAATTGGCAAAATTTTGTGTGGATATATGTTGTTAATTCTCTTGGAGCGTTGGAGTGAAATTGCTGAGTCATATGGTAACTCTTTTGAGGAACTAGGAAAATTTTCTTAAGTGGTGGTCCCATTTCCCCACATCCTTATCACTACTTATTATTGAGTGTCTTTTTTATTATAACCATCCCAGTGGGCATGAAGTGATATCTCACTGAACTTCTGATTTGAATGTCCTTAATGATCATGATGTTAACCATCTTTTCATATGTTTGTTGGCCATTTATATACTTTCTTTGGAGAAATATCCATTTGCTTATTTATTTATTTGTGTAGTTATTTATTTATATATTGAGAGAGAGAGAGAGAGAGAGTGAGCGAGCGAGCAGGGGAGGAGCAGAGGGAGAGGGAGAGAGAGAATTTCAAGCAGGCTCTGCACTCAGCATGGAGCCCCATGCAAGGCTCCATCTCACAACTGTGAGATCATGACCTGAGCCAAAGTCAAAAGTTGGATCCTTAACTGACTGAACCATATAGGCACCCTACATTTGCTCATTTATAATTGGATGATTTGTCTTTTTTATTGTTAAGTTCTAATTGTTTATATATTCTGGATACTAGACTATTATAAGATACATGATTTTCAGATGTTTTCTGTGAGTTGTTCTTTTACTCTCTTGATGCTGTCTTTTGATGCACAAAAGTGTTTAATTTTTAGGAGGTCCAATTTATCTATTATATCTTTTTTTCATATGTTTTGGTATCATATGTAAGAATTCATTGCCAAATTTATGGTCATGAGGATTTTATCCCCCATGTTCTAAGAACTTTATAATTTTAGCTTTTCTGTTTTGTTCTTTGGATCCATTTTGAGTTAATTTTTGTATATGTGTAAGGTGTGAGATAAGAGTCCAGCTTGATTCTTTTGCATGTGGCTATCTAGTTGTTCAGCACCATTTGTTGAAAAGACTGTTCTCCCACTGAATGGTGTTGGCATTTTTGTCAAAAACCAGTTGTCTGTAGATGAATGGGTTTATTACTGGACTCTCAGTTCTATCCCAGTTGTTTATATATCTGTCTTTATGCCAGTACTATGTGATTTTGATTACTGTGGCTTCCTAGTCTGATTAGAAATCCAGGAGTGTGAGTCCTACAACTTTGCTGTTCTTTGTCAAGTGTGATATGGCTAATTGAAATACCCTAGAAGTCCATTTGAGTTTTAGAAATAGCTCTTCCATTTATGCAAGAAAGATCTTTGGGGTTTTTATAGGGATTGCATGGAATTTGTACACCAAATCAAAGATTTATTGACATCTTAATATTAAGTCTTTCAGTTCATGAACACATGGACTGAAATAAATGGAATGTATTTCCATTTATCTAGGCTTTATTTTTTTTAATCAATGTTTTGAAACTTTCTGTATAAATCTTGTGGCTCCTTGGTTAAATTTATTCTTAAGTATTTTATTCTTTTTGAGGTTCATTTTCATAAATAAAGCTGTATTCATAATTTTATTTTTGGATTGTTCATTGCTAACGTATAGACATACATCTGATTTTGGTATGCGCTTGTACCCCGAAACTTGGTTGAATTCATTTGTTAGCTGTTTTGATGGGTTTTTAAGGATTTAATGTAAATAAGGTCATATCATCTTTAAGTAGAAATAGCTTTCCTATTTCAATTATTACTATTTTTTTTTTTTTTTGCCTGAATGGTCTGGCTAGGACTTTCAGGACAACTTTGAATAGAAGTCTCAGGAGAGGACATCCTTGTTTTGCTCCTGGTCTAAAGGAGAAAGCTTTCATTCAACCTTTCACCACCGAGTGTCCTGTTAGCTGCAGGTTTTTCATATATGCATCTTATTATGTTTTGAAAGTTCCCTTTGATTCCTCATTTGTTGAGTGTTTTTATCATGAAAAGGTGTTGAATTTGGTCACGTTTTTTTTCTGCATTATTTGAGAAGATCATGTGGTCATTTTATTTATTCTATTAATGTGGTGTTTTATAATGATTAGGATTTTCATATGCGGAACCACCCTCACATTCCTAGGATAAATCCTATTTGGTCATGGTATATAATCCTTTCAATATGCTGTTGGTTTGCTAGTAATTTTTTTTGAGGATTTTACATCTGTATAAGAGATATTGGTCTGTAGTTTTCTTGTAATGTGTTTGGCTTTGGAATCAGGATAATGCTGGCCTTGTAGAATGAATTAGGAAGTATTCTTTCTTCTTGATTTTTTGAAGAGTTTTAGAAGGATTGGTTTTAATCACTCCTTAGGAAGTCACAATATAACCATCTGGTCCTGGATTTTTATTAATTGGAAGGATTTTGATTACTGATTCAATGGCTATACTTGTTATAAGTCTATCCATATTTTCTACTTGTTTTTGAGCCAGTTTTGGTAGTTTTGTGTTTAGAGGAATTTGTCCATTACATGTAGGTTATCTAATTTGTTCGTGTACAACTGTCCATAGTATTCTATTATAATCCTCCTTATTTCTATAAGGTTGGTAGTAATATCCCCACTTTCATTTCCGATTTTAGTAATTTGAATCTTCTCTCTTTTTCCTTAGTCTAGATAAAGGTCTGTTGATTTTGTTGATCTTAAACAACAAGCTTTGCCATTGATTCTCTGTGTTGTTTTTCTATTCTCAACGTTATTTATTTCTGTGCTTTTACTTTTATTCTCTGCTAGTTTTGGGTTTATTTTCTTCTTTTTTCTATTTCTTGCAGTGTAAAGTTGATTTTATGCCTAGTTTTATCCATTATTGAAAGTGGAGAATTGAAGTCTTCAATAATTATTTTTGAATTGCATATTTTCCCTTTTGTTTTGTGAGTTTCAACTTCATGTATTTTGTTGTTCTGTTGTTCTGTTGTTAGTTGCATATATGTTTATAGTTGCTATATCTTCCTAATAGATTGACCCTTTAATCATTGTAAAATGTCCCTCCTTATATCTAGTAACATTTTTTGTTTTAAAGTCTATTTCATCTGATAGTAATATAGCCACTCCAGCTTTCCTGAGGTTGCTGTTTACATGACATGTCTTTTTTCTATCCCTTTACATTCCATCCATTTATAACTTTGAATTTTAAATGTGTCTCTTATTATTAGCATATAGTTACAGATTTATACTGTTTTTTATTTAGTGTGACAATCTACATTTGATTAGATTATTTAATTTTCATTTAATGTTATTATTGATATAGTTGGGTTTGCTCTAGAGCTTACTGTATATAGATTAATTATCAGAATAAGTCTCATATTTATATTACCTTAATTCCAGTGACATGTAGAAATGGTATTCCTATACACAATTGATTCTTATTATCTATGGATTTCCTATTTACAAATTTTCTTACTTGCTAAAATTTTTTGTAATCGTAGAAGCAATGCATTTATGCTTTTCTTTATTTGTCCCATGGGATTTGAGTTTCTTTCTAGTGTGAGTCTTTTCCTTAGTTCAGTATAGTCCTGCATCCACCCACTTCCTCCGTGGGCTTATTGACAAATATATTACATGTCTATATGTTCCAATCCCAACAATACATTATGCACATATATTGCTTTATGTAGTTGATTTTTTAAAAATTTATTTTTGAGAGATAGAGAATGACAGTGTGAGCAGAGGAGGGTCAGAGAGAGAGGGAGGTACAGAATCTGAAGCAGGCTCCAGGCTCTGAGCTAGCTGTCAGCACAGAGCCCGACATGGGGCTCAAACCCATGAACCGTGAGATCATGACCTGAGCCGAAGTCGGACGCTCAACCGACTGAGCCACTAAGGCGCCCCTGTAGTTGATTTTTAAATCTGTTAAGATAAGGAGAAGAAATTAGCACTCTTACTATCTTAATTACCTAATTACAGTTACCAGTTCTCATGTGTTGAATTATGTCCCCTAAAAAGATATAGTCCTAATTACCAGTACTTTAGAATATGACTTATTTGGGATGGAGTCATTGCAGCTATAATTAGTTAAGATGTGGTCATATTGGAGAAAGGTGGGCGCAATGGTCAATATGACTGATATCCTAATAAAAAGGATACAAATAAAAAGAGGGAAGACAGCCATGTGAAAATGGAGGCAAACATTAGAGTAATGCTGCCACAAGGAAAAGGATGCCTGAAATGAATAGAAACTGGAAGAAGCAAAGAAGCGTCCTCCCCTAGAGGGTTCAGAGGAAGCATAGCCCTGCCAGTACCTTGAGTACAGACTTCTAGCTTGCAAAAATGTGAGATAAGAAATTTGTTTTTTGAAGCCACCTAATTTGTGGTACTTTGTTACAGCAGCCTTAGGAAACTGATACACTAGATGTTTAGCTTTTTATTTTTCATTTCAGTTATGTTACTTTTCAGCTTCAAAATTTCCACTTGGTTCTTTTTAATACGTTCTCTCTGTTGATGTTCTTTGTTGATGTGACATTGTCATAGATCTTTTTTTTTTTTTACTTCTTTTCATAATTTTGTCCACTTCTTTGGACATATCTACAGTGGCTCCTTTAAAGTCTTTGCCTATTACTAGTATCCGGAATCTACAAGGAACTCATCAAACTCCCTGCCCGAAAAACGAATAATCCAGTGAAGAAATGGGTAGAAGACTAAAACAGACACTTCTCCAAAGAGGACATCTAGATGACCAATAGGCACATGAAAGGATGCTCAACATCACTCATCATCAGGGAAATACAAATCAAAACCACGCTGAGATACCACCTCACACCAGTCAGTGGCTAAAATGAACAAATCAAGAGACTATAGATGCTGGCGAGGATGTGGAGAAACGGGCACCCTCCTACACTGTTGGTGGGAATGTAAACTGGTGCAGCCGCTCTGGAAAACAGTGTGGAGGCTCCTCAAAAAGCTATCCGTAGAACTCTCTTATGACCCAACAATAGCACTGCTAGGGATTTACCCAAGGGATACAGAAGTGCTGATGCATAGGGGCACATGTACCCCAATGTTCATAGCAGCACTTTCTTTTTTTTTTTTTAATTCTTAAAACTCTTCTCCATTTCTGTACATCACAACACCAAGATTTTGCTGCTTAGGATCTCTCTGTAGAGGCTATAGAGAATGCAAAGGCTACGGTTTTCACCCCCTCTTACTTATGTGCTTGTATGTGTAAGTGTAATACATATCAGTATATATTGATACACACATCAATATATAATGCAATATATATCACCAAAGAGAACACATTGATTAAAGAAATACAAAAATTTGGCATCATTTCCAAACTTAAATAGTAAAAATAAAAACTACAAAAGGAGCTGCATACCCTAAATGTATCATGTGAAACAACAAGCATATTCAAAAATGTAAATTTACATCCAATTTCTCTGGTCTTGTCATATCACATTAGACCCATTTACAATGGCAAAACCCTAAGGTACTGCTGTGAAGAGAGCATGTTTGCTCGCTCTTGGGTGTTCTGCAAACAAACAGCAGAACCCAAAGCAAAAGCCTGTTCCGGTGAAGTCTCCCATGTTGGTGAATACCAAAGAATGGACTCTTCTCACTGGGGGTTGTGACATCAGGTTATACATTGAAAGACAGTCATTTGGACCTCAGAGTATACAGTGTGAGAACCAGAAGCTTTACATTTAAGACATACGCCCTTCATTCAAGTGAAACAGGATTATTGGAACGATAGGCAGGTCTGCAACCTGGGAACAAGGAGCTGGTTCAGACCAATAAAGCTACAAGTGACTGAGTCAAGTCAGTGAAGAACAGCAGTCAGGCACTAAAGTGTTAAAAGTACCCAATTTGAAAACCCAAATGCACCCCACTATGCTATCAGTGTGGGAATGATACCAATTGACTTTTAAAACCTTTGGTCCTTCAAAGTCCATTTGGTATACTTTTTTTTCCATTGCTACCACTGGGCACATCCTATACACTTTATTCACTGTCACCACCTCGGGCATGCCATGACCTTGCATGTCAGCTGGGGTCAAGTCCAACTTAGAACCCAGCTAGGAAGTGTGAGCTTCAGGTTTTCAGGCCCACTTTTGGATCCAACAATAGTTAAGTCCTTGGTGCCAGAAGCTGTGTCCCATCCCTTCCCATCCCTGCCCTTCCCACCCCCCCTCCCATAATTTCTCATCTGAGAGGTCCTTGTAAGTCCCATATTTGAAACAGATGCTCCAACCCCACCAGGAGGTCAGGGGTTTATAATTACATGCACAGTCATACGTGTCTTGTCAGTCGTTCCTGTGAAAAACCTTGCAGTTCATTAAAAAAAAAATCAAAACATTCACATAATCTCATGCCATCCAACACAAGGAAAACACGACAACCTCCCTTTTACCAAGGACAGACTCAAGCAAAATAAAATATTCTTTAAATTTCTTTGCTTCCACTTAAATTGCATGTTTTATTTCTCCCAATTCCAGCAATAGCACAGAAGCCCCATCATATCCATCCCAAACTGGTTTCTAGTAGGCTAAGATTATGGGAACCCATGTCAATGCAACTGATGCTAAGGGCTCCCAAATCCCGCGCACAAATGCGCCTGCAAAACAGATCGAAGGGAACAGTGCATTGGCCCAAATGCTTCCTGTGTCAGTTTGACTTTGCAATGCAGTTTGCATCCTTGAAACTGACAGTCTGGAGGAGAAGGAGTAGTATGAGGGAGTAAAGTTGAAATTGCCTCCTATTAGCTCACCCTTTCAACATTAAACAGAGACCAAGAGAAAATGGTTCCAACATTTCACCGCATGTATTTCTTCTTATGCAGTCTAAGCTGAGAATGCCATGTAAATGGGTCACTGCGAAATGCAGCAGTTTTCTCCAATCAAAATAAGAAACAAACCAGTATGATCTCATTTCTATTAACTTTTGAAGGTTTACAGCAGTTAAAGTATTTTTGATTCTATGTATGAAGGTTAAAAAAATCATTTTTTTTCCTAAAATACAAGAGCAACCAATTTCACCATCGAGTAAAAGTAAAAACTGGGATTCTTTTTTAAATTAGTCCAAAGTGGCATTTTAGGAACTTAGCTGTAGGCTGCTGTGCTGACACCATGACAAACCAAAGTGTAGGGTTGGGTCTGGTTTTGTTTCGCTTTTCTTTTCAATATCCAATGCTCATGGATTAAGTTCTGGAAATGTTCCAATTGTAAGGCAGGGATCTGTTTGGATTCCACCACGGGTATGCTCCTTGGGTTGGATGCTGGAGGGTGAGGCACGTTTTGCCGGAC
>PJEM01020082.1:0-14316 GCA_004023845.1 Helogale parvula
AAAAAAAAAAAGAAATACTCCAATCTTATGCTATGCTTTTTATCCCCATGACTTGTAATAGCAACGTAATGGGGCAGATAGTAGCTATACTTGTGGTGAACATAGCCTAATGTATAAATTTGTCCAATGACTAAGTTGGACAGCTGAAACTAATGTAACATTGTGTGTCAACTGTACTCAAATTTTAAAAAGTAAAAAAAAAAAAAAGTTACTGTTCTTTTATTATTTGAAAAGGAAATCACAGGAACATGGATTTCAGTTTTTTAATATATGTGTTAATCATGTGAATAAAAATCAATACCTGCAATACTATATGTAAAACTAACATGAATTTCACTGAAAATTGTATGTGTAATCTTCTATTCAACCTGGAACAATCCAGATTGAAAGTTTGCATCAATAATCATGGCATCCAATCCACTCCATTGAGATAAGTTTATTAATCTCTTCATGCTGAAAGAGATTGAGGAAAAACCAATTCAAGTCTGGATGTTTTGTTATTATTAGAGAATTAACCTTTGGGAAAAAAAACTATAGAAATGTGCTCTCAGTGATGATCACAAGGAGTATAAAAGTAACTAAATGTAAGAAATGATAGAAAGTAACTTGAAATGATCTCGAATGTTTGAAGCTTCCTTGGAAAATATATAAACTTAAATAACTTATTCAAAGAAAGCAAACGGCAATAGTCCTGAATTGCTACTATTTGAAGAAATATCATGTAACTGGGCCTAATCTCTGTAAACCAAAGTGCCACTTCTATCTGAAAGCAGCTCTCCACACCACGTTCATAATTACCAGTAGGAAATCATTATTCTATTGGGACTGGACTTTATAGATCCTACTGCTGTAAGTATAGCAAATATCTCACCACTATATGAATATATAAACTAAGAATGACACAGGCAGGACAGAATTCTAACAGATAAACGGTCCAGTCACATTATACTTCCTTTCCCTTTACTAATGCCAAAAATCATACAACAGATATGATACTCACTATAAGTAAAATGTATCCATGGACCCCATTCTCAGAGAAACAACTATCAGATAACCTCATGTTACAGAACATATCACTAACAATGAAGGAAGCATGAATTATCAGCAATAGTTTAGGCTTACTGAAATATCCAAAGGTGTTATTGGATTATTGTAATATTGTGAGGATATTCTTTTTAATTAAAGGTGAAATATTGGATCTCCACTTAAAAACTGTATCACAACATATTTGGAAACAATGTTACAGGAAAGTGGTCCCAGATGTTCTCTAGGAAGTCATGAAATCTCATTTGAAAAACACTGATATACTGTAATGTGTAAGTTAAATCTATGTGTATACACACATTCATGTATATCTTATATAGACAGACAGATATACACACACAGGTATACATGATGACAAGAAAATAAACCAGAGTAAATGTGGACATTTGGGGAAAGAAACTGATAACTCTTCATAAACAATTTGCTAAAGTAAATCACTAAACTTAATGGTTGAAGTAAAACACACAAGGGAGCAATTAGGTAGAGCAAAGGCAAATAAATAAGACCAAACTTCATGCAAATATAATGCTTCCTCAATGCTGCTGATAAGTTTCAAGAAAAATTAGCTTAACTAGTTAAATCTCAGGAAGGAGAAGTATTATGACCATCATCATAATCCAGATGGGGCTACAAGCTCCATTTTTGTGTCCAAAAAAAACAAAAATAAATTAATACTAGTTTTTACAAAGTAGTTTTTTTTTTATGAAGTAGCTTTAAATAGATGGTTAGGACAACTATTAAGGTTTAATATTTTTATACCAGAATTAATTAACAGATGAAATAAAATGATAATATTTGAATAAAGTAATAGAAGGCAGTGAATTAAAATTTTTTAAATTAAAAGGGTGCCTGAGTGGCTCAATCAGTTAAGAGTCCAACTCTTGATCTCAGCTCAGATCATAATTTCACGGCTCATGAGACTGAGTCCCCTGTCAGGCATCTGCACAGACAGCACAGAGCCTGCATGAGATTCTCTCTCTCTGTTTCTCTCTCTCTCTCCCTCCCTAACTCTCACCACTTGCACTTGCTCTCTCTTTCTTTCTCTCTCAAAATAAATTTTAAAAACTTAAAAAAATTTTTAATTAAATAATTATTGTGTCCAACATACACTTTGAAAAGCTGAGGATATTTAAGAAAAATGAAAAATCATCAGAGTATTTTTAAAACAATATTTATGGATTTTTTTCCGACCATTAAAAAATTCTTCATTGCAGAAAATTTAGATGAATAGAGAGAAATAAAATCTCAGTTCAGTCCTGTGTAGGCAGAAACATCCAATGCAATAAATAAATTGTATATAAATTGTAATAAAAATAGATATATAAAATGTAGATAAAAAGGAAGAAATAAAGTCATTTACCTAGAACTATATGAACTATTGCAAAAGCTCAGCAAGCTAACTAGATGGAAAATAAGCATACAGAAATTAACAGTGTTCCACCACAGAAACAAAAAAAGTATTAAGTATTTTTTACAAGATTCTTTTTTAAAAAGCAATAATGACTTCATCAAGTTATAAATAAATAACTGAGTAACAAGTTATGACATAACCTATAAAACTGTACTGCAGGATCTAAAACAAAAACTTACTAAGTGGAAAATAAACCATATTTATAGGTAGGAATGCTCAATATTGTAAATAGTCTAATAATCCAAAGTAGTCTATAAATTAAATGAAATCCCAATCAGTCTCCACAAGATTTTTTAAGGAACTTGATAAAGTGGTTTTATTTATTCTTTTTTCAAGTGTTTATTTAAGTTCTACTTAGTTAATGTATAGCGCAATATTGGTTTCAGGAATAGAATTCAGTGATTCATCACTTACATACATACCTGCTGCTTTCATGAAGTGATTTTAAAATTCATATGGAGGAACAAAGGCTTAAGAATAACCAGGAATATCTCGAAAAGGAAAAAAGCAATTGAATGATGCATACATCTTCACATCAGAACAAAGTACAGAGCTAAAATTAAAATAGCATCAGAGCAGGATAGTATAAAACACTATGGATTAATCATATATTGCTGAGTGAAGTTCTGAATTTTCCACTGTGGAAATGTGGAAAATCCAGAACTTTACTTTAGCATGGGTGGTAATTCAATGTGTGATATAGGCCAGCATTTCAAACCAGCAGGAAATGATGACCTCAATCAATGTTTTGGGGAAATGAAAATGTATGGAAGAAGAGTCCTACTTCAAATCATTAAAGAAAATAAATTTCAGCTGGTCTAGAAATGCAAATAAAAATATTAAAGTATTAGTAATGAATATAGTTGAATGTGTTTGTGGTAGTGGGGAGAGGAAGGCTTTAAGTAGCAAAACACAAAAAACAAAAACTAAAGGAAAAAATTCACAAGCTTAAATTCAAACTAAAAGTAAAGTGAAAGAAAGGTCATTACCTTGGGAGCTAATATTTACAACCTGTATAACATAATCAATTAATATCTAGGAAAATGTGAGTATATTATATAATTTACGTAACATATATACACTTCAAAATAGGTGAGGAATATAAACAGATAATAAGAGAAGACTTAAGTGACCAATAAACATATAAATAAGTTCTACTTTGCTAACAGAAAAATAGAGGAGGGCACTTGTGGGGAAGAGCACTGAGTGTTCTATGGAAATCCACTTGACAATAAACTATAAAAAACGGATTAAAATAAAATGAGTTATCAGTTTTTGATCTTATAGATAGGCAAAATGTTACAGCTTAATATCAACTGTCAACAAGAGTGTAAATCAAGATGCACTTTTGCAATGCAGATGAGAACGTTAATTGGCATAGCCTTTGAGTGGACAACTTGGGAGGCTCTGTTAAAATTGAAAATGTGAAAACGCTAGCTTTGTTTATAAAATGAAAAATGGGAAACAAGATGAAAGGCGATTGCAGCAAGCAGTGGAACTATGGAATTAAGCAGATTTTTATATGCTAGCATGACAAATATCTTAACTTGTGACTAGGTAAACAATAAAGACAAAAGATCAAAACAAAAAAGAAGACTGCAAATTAGTACATTGCAATGTGCTATTTGGGGAAAAATCCAATGAAAAACAAAACTGTATAATTTTACAAATGTAAATACAGGGGGAGGTTATAGATGGATGCTCATGAACTTTGTAACAATGTTACTTCTATAGAGGGGAAAAGGGGACCAGGACATGGGAGAAACCCAAATACAGAGAGACTATATCCTGGGATGTCTGGGACAGCTCATATTTATTCCTGTTTAATCATTGGTTGACTTACCTATACTCAGGGTGCTTTTCCTTTCATACCATTAATCCTACATGACACTTTTGGAATAATAACAATAATAAACAAGGTTCATTAAATTGTGCCAGGCATTACTCTAAAAAGTGCTCCAGATTAATTTATGTATCTTTCTTATGGAGATTGTGTTTTCCAAGATGGTTACAAGATATCTCATTTCATATGCTCTTATAGTGTAACATTTATATCCATCTTATTGAGAAAGTGGGATCTGTATTCCTTTCCCCTGAACATGAATGATTTGTGACTACAGTGGAAGAGACACGATGTAACTTCCAAGACCAGGTCATAAAATGTGACACACATTTCACCCGGCACCCTTGGGCTATGTGCTCTTGAAATTCAGCCACCACGCTGTGAGGAAGTCCAGGGAGCAGGAATGGGCCACCTCCAGCTGTTCTAGATAAAGGTCCAGCTGATCTGCATCAATGATGTATTGTTTCACAATAAATTATGCCAAAATGTAGCAGCCGAGAACAGCAACAATCATTTTATTATTATCTTTTATGGTTTTGGACATTGACTTGGATTACTGTGTGGTTCTTACTCAGGATCTCTCATACCACTGCAGCCAGACAGTGCCTGAGCTAAAGACATCTCAAAGGTTTCCTCACTTTCATGTCTGGTGCTTAATCGTGGCCATCTTCTAGAATACCCACCTGTCAAGGCTTCCTCATGGTAGGAGGGATCTAAGAGCTGGGTAGAAGCTTTGTACCTGTTTATGACCCATTCTTGGAAGTCACATAGCTCCACTTGTGTCATACTTGAAGCAGTTAAAGAGTTCTTCACAAAGGCAAGGAGAAGAGATATAGATTCCAATTCTTAGACAGGAAGAGGCAAAATTGCATTGAAAGAACGTGAGATGGGAGATGTTACTCCAGCAATGTTTGGAAAATACGATTTGCTACAGTCCTCAGCAATGCTACTATCATCTTATTTTACAAATAAGAAAACTGAGGCGCAAAAAGAGTAAGTTAACTTGTTCACCAGCACACACACATAGCATGCCTTAGAGCTGAGATTTGAAACCAGGCAGTCTGATTCCAGGACATAAATTCTTGGCCTCTATTCTATGCCATGCCATTTCTCTCTAATGAAAGTATATTCTTGTGTGAGTGTTTGAGACAACTTAATTTTATCGTATTTAATATCCTAAGAGTGTGTATACAAAACATTTATAACTGGCTTTGGTACTTATAGTTTTCAATGAATATTAGTTATTTCCTAAGTGGAAAATGGATATTCTTGCTATATGTAAGTACATGTGGGATGTGGGGGAAGGGGCATGAAGAGGCAGAAGGGATGTGCCAAGTAGAGAAGAATGGTATTAAAATGCTTTCAAGAACAGAGCAGTTTTGATTCCTTCACGCAACTTTTAGGTAGGGTGACATTCTCTGTAGTATAGCCAGAACCAACTTTGGGCACACAGGTCAGAGAAGAGGAGACGGACATTTTTGAAACACCCATGTTATGTCAGGCACTGAGGTAACTGCTGAGCATTCATCTATCTCGATCAAGAGGAGAGACGAAAGGCTTCTAACTAGAAGATAGTCTGATAGTGAATTCACAATTTAACTTCAGGAAAAAGAAAATCAGGGCATTTTATATTTTATCAATAAAACTTTCCTTGATCCTACCAGTAAGAACTAACATCTTTAAAATTTTTTAAGTATTTTTATTATTGAAGTATAGTCAATATGCAATGGTCTATTAGTAGTTTCACATAGTGGTTCAACAACTCTGTGCATTACTCAGTGCTCACCACAATATAGTCACCATCTGTCACCATACATTATTGCAGTATTATTGACTGAAGTCCCTATGTTGTACTTTTTCCCCCTGACTTATTTATTTTATAACCCAATTCATGCCTCTTAATCTCTTTCACCTGTTTTGCCCATCACTCTACTCTCCTTCCCTTCTGGCAGGCACCAGTTTGTTCTCTGTGTTTATTAAGTCTGCTTCTGTTTTTGTTTTGTTTATTTTGTTTTTTATATTTCACATAGAAGTGAAATCCTATGGTACTTCTCTTTCTCTGTCTGCGTCTGATTTATTTTACTTAACATAATACCCTCTAGGTCCATCCATGTTTTTGCAAATGGCAAGAAGTCATTCTTTCTTATGGCTTAGTAATATTTCATCGTTTGTGTATGTATGTGTATATATAATCACCATATATATGTATATATACATGTGCGCACACACACACACACATATATTCATCTATTATCACAGTTTCTTCATCTTTTGATTGACCTATCAAGTAAGGGGTTAATATCCAAGTATATAAAGAACTTATTTCAATACCCAAAATTAGATAATCCAATTAAAAATGGACAGAGAACCTGAATAGATAATTTTCCAAAGAACACATTACAGATGGCCAACAGACATATAAAAAGATGCTCAAACATCACTACTCATCAGGGAAATGTGTATCAAAACCACAATGAGATGTTACCTCATGCTAGTCAGAATGGCTAGCTTCAAAAAGACCAGAACTAGCAAGTGTTGACAAGGAAAAGGAATCTCATGGTCTATTGGTGGGAACATAAACTGGTGCAACCACTGTAGAAAACAGCATGGAGATTCCTCAAAAAATTAAAAATAGAACTACCATATGATCCAGTAATTCCACCACTGGGTATTTACCCCACAACAATGAAAACACTAATTTTAAACATATATGCAACCCTACGTTTATTGCAACATTATTCATAATAACCAAGATATGGAAGATTAACATCTTTTAATGACTCAATAGCACTTTATTTGTGCCACTATAATTATAGTGTTTTTTTAATTCAACATTTATATATAGCTTGCTCTCTATCAGGGCCAAAAAAAAACCCCAAAACGGTTTATTCATCTTCATGTTGCTTACAGCATCTTGAACATAGTTGAGGCTGGCTTGAAAGAAATTAAAAAATTGAATAAAATGTTTGGTTTTGAGCATAAACTTGCATGTTCAGATCATATATCATTTCTGCTACAGAAGAGCAAATTATTATGTTATACAATTGCATTCGGCCAATAACAAGCTTATTTAAGAAGACTTGAATCTCAATTCACAGCACTGGCTGGAAATACATGGCATATTTTGCAGTACCATATGCACATAAGTGTCATCTTTTGATAATTTACTCAAACTTATAGAGACAAAATTCCTGGAACACTGAAGTTTTTTTTGTTGTTGTTGCTGTTTTGTTTTGTTTAATGTTTATTTTTGAGAGCAAGAGAGAGCACTAGTGGGAGAGGGGTGAGAGAGAGAGGGAGACAGAATCCCAAGCAGGCTCCAGGTTCTGGTTCCATGAACTGCGAGATCATGACCTGTGCGTAAGTGGAAGATCAACTGACTGAGCCACCCAGACACCCCCCTGGTACACTGAACTCTTAATGCGATGCTATGTGTGTTAGATTCTTCTCTTCCTTCCTTCCTTCCTCCCTCCCTCCCTCCCTTCCTTCCTTCCTTCCTTCCTCTCTCCCTCTCTCCCTCCCTCTGTCTCTCTCTCTTTCTCTCTTTCTTTCTTTCTTATAAAAATTCTTACTGACAATGAGTATGAACTCCAGTAAAAAAAAAATTGATGTTTGCGACAAAGGCTGAGTCAGCAAAAATCTTTCCATGCGATTTGTACAAACACTTTTCTTGACTAACCCTAGCTTCCATGCTGCCAAAGCAAGTAATAGCACTAAATCTAGCACCCATCTTTTTGGTGCTGAATTCAAACACAGTATGAAATCTAAGATGATTTCCTCATTTCTGTTACCTGTGAAATACTATGTGGGCCATTTAAAACAGGCAATGATCTTCATCTTGGCCAACTATAATTAAGTAACAAATGTGCAGAATTATCCCCCAGTTAATTTTATGTGTGTATTGCTTATCTGAAATAATCAACAATGATTTTAATGTATTTTTAACAGGTGAGAGAAATGTGGTAGAGTGAAAATAGTGTACCAAGGTTGAGATCCAGAAATTTGCCAGTTCTGGTATTCTCCCACCAACAACTCCCAATGCAGCCTTAAAATGTTGTTTAATTACTCTATTTTCTAAAGTATACAAAGAATACATGCTTTCACAAGTTTTTTGAAATTATCTTGAATCAACTTTAATGAGGTACATAAAAATTCACCAAATTTAACTGTAGAAATCTGTGTTTGATGAATGCATGTAGTAGACATTTAACAACCAACACAAGCAAAATGCAGAACATTTTCATGGTCCCACAAAAGTTCATTTGTGCCCTTTTGCAGTAGATTCACTCCAAGCCCCTGGCACAGGATTTTACTTATTAGTATTTTGTTTACAATTTTTGCAACTATTGGGATGCCAGTGTACCTCAGTTGGCTGAGTGGCCGACTTTTGATCTTGGCTCACTCATAATCCCAGGTTGTGGGATCAAGCCCTGCATTGGGCTCCATGCAGAGCATGGAATCTGCTTGGGATTCTGTGTCTCCATCCCTCTGCCCCATCTCTCTCTCTCTCCAAAATAAAATTTAAAAAATTTTTTTAAAAAAAGGATTTTTGCATCTATGTTCTTGAGAGAGATTGGTTTGTAATTTTGTTTTCTGTAATATTCTTGTCAAGTTTTGGTACTTAGGCTATGTGGGATTCATTAAAAGAGTTCAGCTACATTAAAATTAAGAACTTATATTTTTCAAAAGATATCAGAAGAAAAATGAAAAGAAAAGCCACAGGATGGGAGATAACACTTTCAATATATATAGCTAATAAGGGACTTAGACCCTGAACAGGGAACTTCTGCAAATCAGTAAGAAAAACAAAATTAAACAGGATTATGGAGGAAAAAATATGAATAAGCAGACCACAAAAGAGAAAATCCTATGACCAATAAATACATGATAAAATAATAAACTTTACTAACTTTCTGGAAAACACGAAGTTGAAACTAAACTAAGGTACCTACTACTGCATATATCCTCCAAATTGGGGGAAAAAAATGTAAACTCAGAGAATATCAATATTAACAAAGATATGGAATAACAAAAATTCCCCTTCATTGTTGGTAGGTATAGAAATTGGTACAACTATTTTGAAAAATTAGCAACATGATCTACTAAATGTAAACACATTCATGCTATATAACTCAGAAATTCTAATCCTGAGTACATAGCATAGAGAAATAGCATTATATGTGCACCAGAAAATATGTATAAGCATCGACTTTAATAGAAACAAACTGAAAATAACAGAAATACCCATCAATGGTAGAAAGAATAAATAAACTTGTGGCAAAATGCCAAACAATGAAAATTATAAAGCAAAAACAAAATAAACAAATTAGAGTAATACACAGTAATGGAGATGAAATTAATGAATATAATGTTTAATGAAAGAAGAAATTCTCAAAATAATGGGCAATGGATATGTGGAGTGAGACTTCAAAGGTACTGGTATGGTTTACTTCCAAACTTTGATCATTCTATAAATGCTCAGTTAATAACTGTTCATTATGCTGTACATTTTAATGTATTTTTCTGCACATAAGCTACCTTTTATATGTCTTTAAATGTTTATAAACAGTTTGAAAGGAAAATAATTCCCATTATACAGGTCTTTATGAAAGCACATACTGACTATAACTTTGTTAAATTCCAAGATTTCATAACAAATATAATTGTGTCCAAGAATCCAGGTCTTCAGCTATTTGTGATAATCTTCAATTATTTTTTTTGCACACTACATTGTTATGATTTAAGTGACAGTAAACTTAAACCAAAATACAAGTTAGAGCTCTTTAAAAGACTTGTACCTTTAAAAGTCAAAGACACTAGACTTGATAAAACTCCAAATGTATGAATAATAGTTTGTGATATCATTGTAGTCTCAATTACAATTGATTTAGCTCATCTATTACAAGAGAAATACTCATCATTATTTCATAAATATAAGTTAATTAGGATAAATTAACCATTAGGGAAAGGATGTTTTCTATAACTCAATAAAACATGGGACATATTAATCTCTTTAGTCTGAGAGAGGCCACTATGTAATATTAGCCATTTATTCTAGAATATTTTGTGTTTTGTTGGCATTAGATGACTAGGAACGTAAATAGAGACATTTTCATAGTTGTATTCAGTCAAAAGCAAGTTTTCCCCCCTCAGAATTAACTGAAATGATTAGTGATATATATACATTGAAACGTGTTTCTTTTTACTTCAGTTGTGCTTTTTGGGAAAGATGAGAAATATTGCAGAAAAGCATCAAATTTGGAGTTATGTAGAATGAGTCTGGACAAGTTATTTCATTTTTCTGAGCCTCAGTTTCTGTATCTATAAAAAGGGGAATAACTTTCAGGTTTTGCTGTGGGTATTTACACTGAGAAAAATAATAAATGGCATATGGTAGACATACAGTATATGTCAGGTATCCACTTTCCAGTTAAGATCTTTTCCAAACCTATGACTCTATATCTAATTTAAATCTAAATCTATTTAAAATTTAGCATATTTATATTATGTGAAAATCTTTCACCCAATCTTGTCTTAGAAATAGTAAAAATAAAAAATATCATATTGAAAAGAAACTCATAATGTTACAGTCAGTATTTTTGCAAATACACTGACATACATTGACTGGTGACATATATTGATTACCATGTTCTTTTCCCGGGTTATTTAGGAAAAAGACAAAAAACTGTCTTGAGAAAAATCTGATGAGCCTCCACTCGAGTTCTAACAGTGATATGTAGAAAAATAATCCCCACAAAAACCAAGATAGTTTCTAATCTAATGATTTCACTAACTAGCTACAGGACCCTGTACAGGTTATGTGTCTTCTTTGCATATTAGATTTCTTAATTATAAAATGGCACTAATGCCTGTCTTGTCTCTTTCACAAGGTTCTTATTAGGCCCGAAAGAAAAGAGACTAAAAACAACATCTGATTAAGAATCTAAAGACCTTCAATTTAATTAAAGAAATAAAAGGTATCTGGTAATATTAGACAAGAAGAAAAAAGGGAGCACTCACTTTAGGTATCCAATAAATCTCTTTCTGAAAAGTCTTTTCTAAAATACAGGAATAATAATACTAATAAAAAAAGATCAAACCCTTTGCATCAGCAAATCTTCCATATTTCAGAGAAGAAACACAAGGCTGATCTTGGGAAATTCACAAAGTCTCTCTGAACCTGAGTGTTTCATCTACAAAACAAAAGGACTTGAATAAAATTTCTCCAAAGTTCTTTCCAATTCAACTTTCTATGATTTCATTTGAGGAAAATATTTAGTAATTGAATAATGACCTGCACTTTACATCAGCATAATAAAGTCTCTTTGTGAACCAGAAGGCAGGAAAAAATAAGTGAGTGAAACAGAACCTGAAATAGTAAACTAGTTTAATCAGAATTAGTGATTTTAATGATTGCAAATCCACAAAACATCTGTGCACTGTTTCTCTCTAAATGAAACAATCTATGTGAAAGCTTTTTGGAATCTGTAAGATGCTTTGCAAATGTAAATTATTATTTACATCATCATCCTCTTCTTTACTTGAGCCCAGAGACTTGGCAGAAGTAGTCCCTACACTTCAGCTATAACCAATCACTCAGGGTGGCCGTGGTGGGGAGAGAGGAAAAGGAAAGAGGGGGAGGATTTGCTTTCCTGGTTTCTAACTTCTCCGTGTTCCCTAAGCATGTAGGTATGTGATATAATACATGCATTTCTCCCCAAGTGTTAAGATATAGGTACTTCCTAGTAGCTAGATAGAAAAATAGTTAGGTCTATGGTGTATTTAAGGTAAAGGAAATAGATGCCCATTTCTTGATTGGAGACAGTTTTAAACAAAGCAGATGGCATAGCATGTATTTTGCCATTGTATCCAATATTTTCCATCTACTAGCTTATTTCTTTTCTTTCCTAAAATAAGTTATGATTTGTATAATTGGAAAGTGCTTTAAAATAAGAATTGCTAGTTATGAGTCACTGCAATGATGTTAGACAACCTGACAGTATTTCTTGCATGAGGCCATGAGAGAAATCGAGGGGTTGAGACAGAGGTAAAGCTAGAACTAGAATTCTCCACGTTGTCGGCAGAAAGCCAAATCTCTGGGAAAGAGTAATAGAATGATAATTTGGAAGATGACTGAAGACAGACCTAGCTGCAGAGAAACCTAAAATATCTTAGGAGATGAATTTGTGTGTCTTAAAATCTTATGACCTGGCTCAATGGCACATTGTAAGTTGCTTGTTTAAATTGAATGTTAATTTGCAAGAACCTTTTGGGAAATCATTTTGACCAATTATGAACTAGATTGTTAAGAAGGAAAGCTGGGCTAGCGCTCGCCTGAGGTTGTATTTTCATCTGCTCTCATCTTTCTCCTAAGAGGATAATTGAATAAATAGTACATCTTGGCCTGCAGATTGAGGGTGGAGTGGGGAATGGAGAAAATTTTGCCTTTACTTTTTTCCCTCTCTGATTTCTAGCCATTATAGTCTTGGATAAGCCATTAGTCAAACTCCCTCATGGTTCAAGGGGGATAATGTCAACATTAAAAGCTTCAGAGCTAATAAATAACATATTTATTTCCCTATAGTTTTCCTAAACTTAACTGCTCATCTCAGCTCAGGATAGAGGATTTGCAGCATGACATACAAGTTTTTCTCAAACTCAATTTGAGAATTTCCCATGTACCCTCTGGTAATTATAAAAGGAAATCAACTCATGCTAGAAGGCACATGATTAAGCAGTAATGTTCGGAGCTTTTGTGGGCTGGGGAGGTTTTAATGGCATTCCGCACAGTGAGTACCATAGTCCAGCCCAAAAAAGAAAGGAAGATTAAATTGCTGAGGGGGGAGGGGGATTGTTTTCCGTTGGAACCACGAGCCAGAAAATCTTTTTCTGCTGTAAGATCTTCGGTCCTTCACAAAGGCACAGAAGGGTGAACACCAGTCATAAGCGGTAGCACAAAGCATTACATCGTGATTCCTGGCGTGAACAAGAAAGGTCTAAGAAGCATCAGTGACAGGTCTTTGAAGCAAAAGGTGGACATCCCCACACAGAGTATATAGGGAGAAACAGGCGACCTAAAAAGCAAACCTAAGAAGTCTGAATCAAGGCAAGTGAGAAGCAATGCTCTCAAAACCCACTGCCTTCTTGAGATGACTTATTGTCACTAACGGTATGTGTGTAGCAGGGTAAAAAGAATATTTTGATTGTTGTCTTAATAGTAAGAACTTGGGGCAGGGGGAAGAACAGAAAGTTGTCCTTAGGGAGAGAATTGCCTTTGTTAAGAAAATATAGAACATGGTTACTCACTTTGGATGTAGAAGGTGACGCCTTACCAGTGGCTGCAAGGAGGCAGCTGAGCACCGTGAACTACTCTGCCCAAGAAGTTTTCAGAATTTGTGATCCTGGGAATCGTGAGCGGGTAAGGAAATGGACTTTAGAGAAGAGCCTGAGAAGACTAGACCACATAGTAGGAAACTAGGGTGAACCCCTTCAGGGACACGGAAGATTTCCAAAGACCTATTTATTGAGAACAGAGATGCTAATAATCAATTTTACATTGTTTGAGGCTTTTCAGGCTCTGTTCCTGAGCCTTTAATATAGTCTTCTCAACACATTTCCTTGTGCAGGAGGGGTGTGTGTGTGTGTGTGTGTGTGTGTGTGAGTGTGTGTATGTGTGTTGGGCTGGGAAGGAGGGTACAACAGGGAGTGGAGCAGTGCAGAAGAGTGAAAACAGGACCTTAGACCCAGGAGGACTGGGTACCATATAAGTGCATTGTCCCTAGACTTCCAGCAGCCCAAAGGATCTCAGGGACAATGACAGTTTCTACCTCGGGTATTCGAGTCTCTCTTCCCTGCACAGCAAAGGTGCAGGTAATGCTCCTGGTGCAACTCTGAACTGGGAGTGGGAGTGTTGGGGGGCGGGGGGCGTTGGAAGTGGGTGGATAAATGTCTCAATCTTCCTTTGTCTCTTCTGGAGAGAGCATTTATTTTTATGTTTTTTAGAAAGCACGATTTAAGG
>PJEM01020083.1:0-14314 GCA_004023845.1 Helogale parvula
TGTGGAATCATAGTTTTGCCTGGAGTGTCTGTTTTGTTCATTCAGTCATTTTCGGTATCACCTTTCCAGCTAATTAACCCGAGTCTGGGTTATCAGTCTGTTGAACTCAGCCAGTTCTCTTCCCGTGGCTTCAGGTGGAAGTGGGTGCCTTTGGGTCAGGTCCACACGTGTTTCCAGAGCGCCTCCTCTGGGCCCAGCTGTGTGAGGCATCAGGATGCTGTGAAAGCAACATTACAAGCCCAGTTGGGAAAGTCCCTGCTGTCCTCCAGCCCCTTCCGCAATGCCGCACCGCGTGTCCTCGGGGTCAGGAGCTCTGACCCTACCCTCCATCACACCTTTGGCATGTCCCCCTGGCAAAGAAAGGCACCTCCTGCTGGAGCCTGGAGCTGGATGCAGGGCCCTTCTTTGCTGTATCCCTCTGACACACCTCGCGCCACGATCCTACCACTGTGGGGCTCCCCACCACCCACCTCCTCCCTCTTCACCCTCTGGCTGCACACCGACCATCCCTTCTTCACAGACTCCCAGGAGGGGGGCATAAGGACCCATGGGCATACCGAGGCCACCTAGCGGTACGTTGCGAGATATAATGCGCATTGTCCTGGAGCAGAGGACAGAGCAGGGCTCCCAAGCAGCCAGCTCAGGATAGCTGTGGCAGCGAGAGGGCCATAAAGACAGGTGTGAGGCACTTACCACACCACCGCCCTCCCACTCAGGGTGCCTTGTGTTTTCACCCTGGCCTGGGCTGGCTGCTCCTCCTTGCTCTCCTGTTTGGGGGACACCCATTCGTTACTTCACTCGTTCATTCACTTGTTCATTCATCGTGTGTTTCCAGTCCTTCACTGTGACCAGATGATGGCTCATCCTAGGAGACCCAGTGCTGATGTCACCTCCTCCTTGAAGCCCTTCTTGGTTCCAACCCCTTCCCATAGCCTTCTCTGGCCTCACCGAGACCCCCCGCCCCTCCCCACACCTGCCCAGGGCTGTGATCACCCCCTGATTCCTCTGCAGTCTGTGAGCTCTGTAACGGCTCTGGGCTAGATGCTGAGAGGGGCTCAGAAAAATGTGAAGATAGACAAGATACTGAAGAGACACATGCCACGTGTGGCTCACGTCCACCTCCTCCCTCCCTCTAGGACCAGAAGGGCTCCAATATTAACAGGAACTGAGAGACCTTCTCTTCTTCCCGTGCTTATTTAGACCACTGACAGTCTGGATTTTTTTTTCAAGTTTAACTTATTTTAAACTTTGAGGACACGTCAGGATGGTCTCTCTCAGTAACAAGAGACATAATGATCAGTTCAAGGGCGGGAACCCATCTGTTGTGTCCGAGCCAGGACAGGACAATATGGCAGCACAGGGTGCGGAGGCGACAGCTAGGGGGTTGGGCCTTGGGACAAGACACAGATGGAGAGATGGAGGCAGAGCTGCCTGGTCCTGGGCGGAGCCGGGGGTGGGAGGGACTCTGGAGGCTTCGACACATGGGGGCAAGTGCACCCAGTGTCACCTGTCACACCGGCTACTCCTGCCTTAGCACACGAGCCCTTTGCCCACATTGCCTCTCATCCCCGGGCCTTTGCACAAGCTGGGTCCTCCAGCAGGAGTACCTCTCCTCACCAGCTAGCAAAGCCCCTCACCCTTCAGGACTCTGCTCTTCCGACCCTGCCTCCCACTGCCCACCCCCAGCATGACGCCTGCACCCCATCTGTACTCAGCTCACCTGCCTGTAACTGCCTGATGAGCAGTTTCCAGGGGAGATGGTCTGCTCTTGGAGGGTCAGCCTTATGGACTGGCAGACCAAGGATCTAAGCTCTGTTAGCGTGCATGACCTTGGGCAAGCCCCTTGTGTCCCTGCGGATGGGCCTGGTCACAGCCACCTCACAGAACACTATGCTTCATGAGCTGCCAAAGCTGCAGCATCAGCCCCCGGCATCTGCTGCTGTGTGCCCTCATTGTGGACATTGGGCCCACAGCTGCCCGCACGGCTGAGGTCTGCAAATGCCTGATGGAGGGATGCACAAGGGAAGTCAGAAGCCATGGCATACCTTGGGGATACTTCCCAGAGCCCTTGTTCCCAGGCCTGGCCCACCTCCTCCCCTTCTCAGCTGCCTCTGCAGGGCCGGCCTTGAGGGCTGCATTCTTAGCCCATTGAGCCCCCTGGCCAGGGACCGGGGCAGGCCAGGCATGGCTGTGGCTCATACCCAGGTGAGGAAGCAAAGCTCCATGAGGCTCTGGGGAGAATAGCAAACTCAGACGCCTCTAGGGGCCAGGCCTGGGGAGGCAGGGGAAAGCCTAGGGAGCAGTGGGGACTATAGGGGCCTTGGGGATACAAGCTCTGTCCACAAGGGCCTCCTGCTCAGCTCCAGAAGAGGGTTTTCTGTCACTTCAGCCAAACCTGTGCAACTGATACAGCCTTCTAGTGTCAGTGAAAGTTTCTCTGTTAACTAGTTCCCCAGCCAACGTGCATCTCTGCCCCTATTCCTCTAATCAGCACCCATGGGAGCAGATCATGACTGTGGTGCTCTGTCTGTCTGGCCCATTCACGTGTGGTCTGTGAACACCTCTGGGACAGGCCTCTGCCTTTTCCTCTCTGGGCGACCTGAAGCTGCACGCAGTGGGCCTTTAGGTCACCGCAGGGACCTCACCACGCCCTCCCTTCCCTGAGTCAGAGCCTCTGGCCATCATGAAGCCTTCTCATTCACTTTGGTTCAAGCACTGCTTCTGGACCCTGAGGGCTTCTACAGCCTCTTCCGTGTAAAGCGTGAAGCTGTTTCTACACAGAGCTTCCCAGCGATCAGCTCTTGCCTGGTGCGGGCCTTCCAGGGCTAAGCTGTTGATTTCTTGCCAGCTGGGCCTCCCCTGAAGCAGGTCCGAGAGGCCACAGTGCAGACAAAGCAGTGCACGAGTGCACGGTGGAAAGTGCAGTGATGACTACATCCCATTCCAAACTGAGTGAGATTCTCGGCATGTTCTGGATAAGACCTTGGGTGTGCAAGTAGGGCATAAGGTTTCCCCTGGCTTCAAGGATAGAGATGTTCCCAGGCATGGTGGAGGGGTGAAGGCTCTTGGCCTCCCTTGTAGCAGCTCCTGATGCTGGCTGTGAATGGGGGGGCTGTCATATGTCACATGAGTAAGACTCTGCCAAAGAAGGCAAGGGAAGTAGAAGGATTCTAGTCCTCAGGGAACTGGGAGGATGTAGTAGTGCTGGGAAGACAAGGTCCTGTGCCTTCCTTCAGTGAAAATTGCTTCTGTGTGTCTTATAATGGCCAGATGATGGTGACGAAGGCTCAGGCACTCGCAGTATGCCGGGCGTGGGGCCGGGGGCCCTGACACATGGACAGGCCACACCACGAGGGTTCCTAGGCTGCACACAGCAGAATCTGGGTTTGCAATCTGGCCCCCCACTTCCAGACTACAGCCCTATCACCTCCCTTTTCTCAGCTTCCTTCATGTCCCCTAAAGTGAGGTTGTCCGTTGCTACCTTAACAGGGTCAATCCCTTGAGGATTAATATGGGTGATCGCAGGCCCCCAGCAGATACAGTTTGAATCCATTTGGATCTCCAGGATGTTTTGAAGTTTTGCAGTGTTATCTAAAAGTGTTCCTTGACGCTGGCCTAAATCCATACCGTCACATTCCAGGATGTTCCATTTAGACAACCGCAAGGAGCAATTGGAAGTGAGGTTTTCTTGTTTTCGTATTTGATAGCAAGTGAGTGACAGAAATCAAAAGGGCTTAAACAAGCAATCAAACGGAGCAGGAGAGAATGGCTTATGTACCTAAGAAACCCAAGGGCAGACAGTTTCAGGCAAGGCTGTACCTGGGGGCCTGGAGGACATCAGCAGGAATCATCTTTCTGGACCTCTTGGCTTTGCTTACTCTCCTTTGTGCTGGTGTCATACTCAGCTGGGCTTTTCTGTTAGGAGACCAAGATGGCCACCAACTGTCACAGGCTGTCAGTGTCCCAACCGAGAAAGAACCTCTCATTCCCTAAGATTCCAGCCCTAAAGTCTGGCCCCATTGGGACATACCCAGTCTTGAGGCCAACACTGTGGCCCTGGAGGATGGAATATGCTGATTGGCCAGATTAAGGTCAGGTGACCATCCTCCCTAAGGAAACTCCTGAATTGTTGAACCTGCTGTCTTGGGTGGGAGACTGTGGGAAGCATGAGAGAACAGAGGTGAGTGTCCAGTTGCTGCATCCTCTCCCCACACCCTGCTGTCTTCGTGGCAGCATGTTTTCCCTCCCCGGTTCTGCTTCCTTCCGTACCACTTCACCCCTGCCCAAAAGGAACGAGACTTCCTGTTTGAATTCAGGATTTGGGGCCCATGCCCAGCTTCCCGATTTCTATTTTGGCATCCCAGTATAATCATTTATCAGTCAGCCAGTGTCCACGGAGTACTTACTACATGCCACTGTAAGTTTTCATGGCCTAATTATTTTGGGTTTCTAGGGGCAAAACCCAGGAGCCTTCCAAGGAAATGAGTTTTGTCTGAGCAGGCATGTAGCGGCTAGCTTCCAGACCCCCGGTGCCACTCACTGTGTGGCCCAGAGGGAATTCTTTCCCCTCTCTGGCCTTGTCCTTTCTTATCTGCCAAATGAGGCACTGGGAAAGCTGAGACCCCGGAGCCCTCTCAGCTCTGGCATACTGTGTGTCTGGGTCTTAGAGCAAGCCTCTTCGGCTGTGAGTCAGCCTGTGAGCACCACGGACAGCGACCACACCAGTCCCTCTGCTGCAGGGGCAGCACCTTGGTCACTGGTCATGATGCTCGGAGCCGAATCCACGGCCAGACCATTCTGTGTCTGAATTTCCCTCTTGACTAATGAGAACACCCAGGGCAGAGGAGGACCTGTGGCTTTCTGTGCCTGTGTGGTCCCCAAGGCTCTAAGTTCCTGTAAGGCTGCCTGATGCTGCTGCTGCGACAAATTCTCTTTGGAGGTGTTTGTGACTCCCGGGCACTCCCACCACTGGAAGTCAAGCCTGGAAGTCCGAAAAGGAAGCATAGGGAGGGAGGCCACACGGAGGAGAGAAGGGGATGCTATCTACAGAGGCTGCTCTATGTCCATGGAGCCACCCTTCATCTGCCTCCCCCTCCCTCCCTTTTTCTCCCACCCACTCCCCTTTCTCTGTTAGAGCTGACATTGGTCATGGCTCCCTGGAGGAAGAAAGATGCCTGATGTGTCAGGAGGGGAGCGAGGGATCCTTTTCAGGCATGCCTAGTGAGGAGGACTTTCTTTTTCTTCTGGTTGAGTCTAGTTTCTCTTCACTCTTTGAACACTTGGAGACATTGATTAATTTCCCTGGTCGCTCTGTCACTCATCTGTCTGTTCAGTTGGCTGCTCACCACTCTGTGAATCCATTTGTTCTTTTCTTCATTTAGCTCCGGCTATCTTTTAAAGCGAGAAGGGAGATTGATGAGGAGAACATAGAGAGCACAAGGACAAGCAGGGAATAGAGTCGCTGGGCTTCCTCAGAGATGGGAGCCAGCAACTGTTCAAGACATGAGAAGCCAAGTCTGCTACATCCTTTCATCATTCTAGGGTCATACATCCACTCAGCTCTGCTCCTCTTTGTACATCACTAGACCCTTCCATCTTTTAAATCCACTGGCTTCTCTCCTTTTCCACTGCCATGACCCTAGTGTAAAGTACCATTCCTTTTTTTTTTTTTGCCTGGGAAACTAAGGCAGCCTCCTGAATTTTCTCTCAAATGCCATCCTTGCCCATTTCCAATCTGTTGCTCTCACTACAGCCCGAGGGATTTGTGAGAAATGAAAACTTGATTCAACAGATTCCATCGATCCCAGGAAAGACATCCAAATCTTAAGCACAGTGTGGAACTGGAGTACCGTTGCCCTGCCTTCATTCATTGCCCTGTATCGTCGTGCCCTGCTCGGTTGGAAGTTTCTATAGCACTGCCCATGTCTTCCTCAGCCGTGGCAGAGGGGCTGCTGAGCAGTGAAAACCGACGGGAGCACACACCTTAAGCACCAGTGAGTGATTGATTTCCCAGTGTTCTCCTTCTTCCGCAACAATGGCAATATTCTAGAGAGACACTGGTCTGTCGGCCTAAGTCCAGAGGGGAGAGGAGATGAGGGAGAGCCACATGGGCATGTAGCCTGAGACATAAATAAACTTTCTCGTAGGCCACCGAGATTTGGGCAACCATGTGTGATGCAGCATAACCCATCCTAACCTAACTGATATGCATCACGCATGGGCTTCGTGCGCGTCGCCCTAGTGCTTTGCTAAAGCACCACTGGCCTCTCAGCACATACACAAGCTGCTCCCTCCCACCTTAGAACCTTTGTCTGTGACTAAATCTCTCTCTCTCTCCTTGGAAAGTTCTTGACTCCTATTTTTGGAGAGTTGATAGTTACTCACCAATGAGGTCTTGGCTTAGCCGTGAAGTTCTCAGGAAAGGATTGCCTGGTCTCTATTCAGAAAACCTTGCATTTACCTTCTTTGTCATTAGATTTGTTTCACTGAACTCTACGTTCCAGGAAGACAGAGCCCAGGGATTTAGATCATGCTTTTTTGAGACCCTACTTCACCCCTCACCAATGTGCCAGAGTCCATGCTGAGGGGCTGGAGGTAACGGAGGTACATCAGCATGAGCCCTGCTCCCACAGCCTGCCCCGTCACAGGAGAGACAGGTGTGCGAGCAGCAGCATTTGAACCCATTACGATCATCCTAGCAGGAAATTAGTATAAAGAGGCCAGCGAGAAGGCAAGGAGACTGCCTGGAAGAGGGGGAGTCAGAGGTGGTTTTGAGGAGGATTTGGAGTTGTCCAGATGGGGTGGGGCTTCCCGTGAGAGTGGGAGATGGAGAGGATCTGGTGGAGGGATTGTAGAGCAAGAAGCGGTGCCTAGGTTGCCAGGGCTTGAAAGAGCATGACCCCAGGAGGAATTGGAACCAGAAGTGAATATCTGGCCTCATCTGTATTCCAGGAACGAACACAAGCGAGCATTCCTGTCTCAGTGCCTTCACCAGCTTGTGCTGTTTGTTTCTGGAGAGTGGATGGATGGGGATGAAGACAACAGCAGGTTCCGGGCCTTTCACACAATGGGTGTCAGTGGCAGACTCTGAGCTGAGGGTGTGGCGGGCCACACGTGGGCATGTGCTGGCAGCTTTGTTCCAGGGCAAAGCAGCACGAGACATCTCTGTCTCCACTCTGCTCATTGGACACATCTGGATGCCTTCAATTCCTGCCTTTGTTTTCTAAGAACCCAGCACAGCTCTTTGTAGTACATCAAGGCTTCCTGTACACAGCCCAGTAGTCCCTCAAAATCTGCATAAGGTGAACAAAACGAGAGGTGAATCCCCAAAGCACCATGTCCCTGGGTATACTGTCTCTCAATATGATCTTGTTATTAAAAGAATCTGTAGGTCCCAGGATGAAACCAGATGCTCCGTGACTAAAGGCTGTTGTCACTCGGCAGTCCCCTGCTCTAGGGAATTGGGGTGTTTCCCCACAGGACTGGGGTTCCCGGGCCCTGACGGAACATGGCAGAAAAGCTTCCCAGCCTCCTAGAAGTGATGCCCTAAAAGCCGTTCCCCTTTGTGGCCCTTGGTTTTCCTGTTAGAATAGGGAGTGAGGGGCCGTTCCCCGTCCGCCAGCGTCCCTGGCCGTGAGGCTTTGACAGTAGGTGGACAGTTCTGGGAGAAGCTGTGTATTCCAAGGAATTGTGGTTGTTTCTGATGGTATTATTGTGTTCATGCCGTTCATGAGGTGGACCCTGGCGGCCTCCCCACACTGGAGGGGATGGATACTCTGGAGGGGTCAGACACCAGACCAGACCTGGCCCACGAGTTCTCCTTGAAAATGCTGACGTCTGTGTCTTGGCTGTCTAGAGGAAGGGATGTCAGCCCTCACGAGGGGGAGGGAGATGGAGCAGCGCAACCCAGGTGGAGGCTTGTGGGCTGGGACCATTAGGCGAGGAAGTAGGGGGGAGCAGAGGAGCAAAGGCCCGCAGCCGTAGGCAGCGGTGACAGGACGCCATCCTCCTGCCGCAGAGACCTGGTTGGATCTGGTACAACGGGCCCACCTCTAGGACTCTCTGCACTAGAGGGTGATGATGAGCTTTTGCCTGGCCCCCTGCTGGTCTTACCGTTTTCAGGTCCAGCACAGCCCACCAGCATCGGGTAGACATGAGCCTGCCCACCCAATGGACGGGAGCACGGGGCTTGGACAGATGATGGTGGACAGAGGCCAGCCGCTGCAGACCGCAGGCCACTGGGTGGGCGGTGTAGAAGCTGAGGCTGCACGCTATCAGGGGCCAGCTGGGGTCCGTTCCAAAGCCAGTGGGCCCCTCCCTAGGGCCCCTGCCTCTCCAACTAGCTGGTGCCTGCTGGTGAGGCTTCAGAACTGCCAGGCCACAGCTGGATGGACCGTCCAGACCAGCACGTAGGTGTCATTCGGTGTGCCCTCTCAGAGCGACCATCCCCGGCAGCCTGCAGGGCCCAGCTGAGAAGGAGACCAACTCTGTGTGTCCTTGTCCCATGTGCAATAGTGCTGCAATCCATCAGTAGCGTGTGCAGCGGGTGAGGAAGGGGGAACCTGGGTTATGCATGCCGGCCATTTGTCGCTCCTGGTATAGCCCCTTATTTTGCATATGGAGAAACTGAGGCCCAGAGGGAAGAACGCCCTCATTCAATTTCCAGTCCTTACACTTCCGGGTCTGGCCTCTCCACAGACCTCTTGGCACCCGCCATGACACAAAGTGATAAGAGTGAACTATGGATGTGACCAGACAATCGTATTGGATCTGTCTGGATCCACACCGTGTTCGTCTTCTTGGTTTTCTCCTTTGCCTGTATTCAGTTTTAATATTTAATGAGTCTCATGCACTGTGAAGGATAGTGGAACAATGAACATCCGTGAGCTCAACTCCAGAACTAGAACATTCCTGGTCCCTTGTATCTTCTCCTTGCCTGGAGGTTCTGCAAACACCAAGTAGAGAGAGCAGCGAGGGCAGCTACCCCGTCCCGCACACTTACTCCTCCCGGTGCTGCCTCGCAAGGCCCAGGGCTCAGAGTTCTGGAGCCACAGGCCCCCCTCTGGGGTCGCTCCCCAACTTCTGGGATGTTCAGATCCTGGGAAAACAATTACAGTCAAGGGGATGTGCACCGGAGGGTCTTGGGGAGCAATCCTATAGCTGCTGGGAGGAGGTGGCTTTCAGGGTGGAATTCCACGTCAAAAGACCAGCAGTGTGACATCTTGGGGTCTGGGTCTGGGGACAGTCCGCTGAGGCTGGAGAAGGGATCCCAAGGCAGCTGGGGACCTCATGGGTCCCCCCAGCTCATGTCCTCCAGTGGAACTCCCATAGTGGAAGCTACTTGCATCCTAAGCGTATGTTCTCTCCCGTTACAGTTCTGAAGGGGAGAGGTCCCAGAGTGTCAGGTCATGGGGTTCGAGCTGTTTGAGGGGGAAGTCAGGGACTTGCATGGACCAGATGAATACAGGGAACACAGTGTCCTCATGTTGATGTCCCTTAAGGACAAAAACGTGTGGAGCAGGTTAAAAAAGATCAAAGGGGAAAATGCGTGGCAGGAGGAAGGACTCAGTCCTTGGCCTCACACTACCAGTTCCCCCATGAAAATGAAGACCCCGTGATGCCTCAACTGATGACACAATGGCCACGCTGTCGCCCACCCAGCCTAGAGTCCAGGGTCACCACACTGAGCCCAGACCACTCCTGGATCCCAAGCCCAGCATCTTCCATCATCTCCATCAATTTCTCCCCAGGGTCCTAGACCTCTAAAGAGACAAACCAAAGGGAAGTCAGCGAAGAGAAGGAATGGACCCCAGGCAGGAGAAGCGTGGAACAGCGAAAAAAGTTCCAAAAATTCATATTTCATTTAAGGAACTTATTTTAAAAAGCAAATAAAGTATATCCGGCATAAGAGAGCCAGGTTCCTGCTTTTATTTGATTTTCTTTAGTTTGTTAAGTTTCAAGAAACTTAAATTTTTTTTTATAGCATCTGAATATGCTTACTCCTTATGTGATGCCTTCAGGGTATTTGAATTCTATTCCTGGCAGATAAATGTCTCCTTTCCGGCTGGGGGTGGGGCAGGTTCTAGGAAAGACTGGATTCCAGCTAAAACTTAAATCTCCAGTGGAGTTTGGGTCTGTCAAAGGGTTCAAGTCTTCCCTGGGTGCCCACGTCTCTGTGCCATGGGTAGGGAAACACCAAAGATGCGCAGAGGGGCAGGGCCAGCACCTCCTTGCTGGGCTCAACCGCGGTGGCTTTTTAGGTCAGCTCTGCCACATCCTTGGGTCACCAGAGAGCTGGAGGGTCATTCTTCAGATGCTCCCTCGGTACAGGGAAATGCCTGAGACATTTCCGCCAGGCTGACAAATGGGTCCTCTCAGGGTGCAGAAGCCTCCAACCCAAGCTAGTGATGTTTTTGTTTTTTTTTCTTTTGGTTAAGTAAGAAAAGTAAGCAAGTCTTTAAAATGTAAAAGAGCCCAATTTTCCAGCTTTGCCCAGCCCCAAATGACTGCTTTCCAGGTGTGGGGTATTTTAAGCAGTTGTAGACACCATTTTTGTCACTTTTCCTTTCTGATAATGATTGCGTTTATACAAATTCTGTCACTGTTCCTTCCTTATCACAATTCATGGTCTACGAAAAGATCTATTTGAAGCTCAAGTCTTAGGATATTTATAGGGCTTCCGTTTAGAGGAGGCACAGTGTTGGGCCCAGTGGGGTCAAGATGGGCCTGGCCTCTTCATGGCATTGCCATTTCAGTGGGTAGCAGGTAATCTGCAACTAAACAGCACTTAATTTCAAGTAGTTCTAAGTGTAATGAAGGAAAACAAGCCAGAGGGGGCATAAGAGTTATGGGCACCGAGAGGTTCTCTGGGACCCACTGGCTAGGAGCGGATTTCTTGATGAGATGACATTTGATCCAATCTGTTGGAAGAAAGGGAGCAGGACACCTGAAAACCTGGCGAAGGGAACAGCAAGTGCAAAGGCCCCGGGCCAAGAATATGCTTTGTGCATCCAAGGCCCAGCTCCACGAACAGCCAGCAGTTGCATTAGAAGGAAGGGAATTCCCAGGGGCAGGGGTGGAAAGACAGAGAAGGTTCAGGGAGAAAGAACATGATGTAGGAGGATGAAGGGAACGTAGATTATATGTTCTCAACTGGAACCAGAGTCCAGAACGGAGACACATGGCGCCTGGGTGGCTCAGTTGGTTAAGCTTCTGACTCTTGGTTTCAGCTTAGGTCATGATCTCATGGTTCGTGAGTTTGAGCCCCTCTTGGGCTCAGCACTGACAGCACAGAGCCTGCTTGGGATGCTCTGTCTCCCTCTCTCTCTGCCCCTCCTGCACTTGCTCTCTCTCGGTTGCTCTCTGTCAAAGAAATAAATAAACTTAAAAAAAAAAAAAAGAAGATAGATGCACCAGCTGTACACAGATGGCTCTAAAAACTCTGTTGCAACTGAAAGGCCAACATAAACAGACTTAAAAAGAAAAAAGGTGGGGACAGGGAATAGATTAATGTATCCATTCATGGAACTGAGAATTCCAGGACAAGGTCTGGCTTCAGGTGTGGCTTGATCCAGGTCTCAGACAGAGTTATCAGCACATTGTGTCTGTGTGTCTGCGTGTCTGCGTGTCTGGCTCTCTTCCTGTGCTGGGTCACCTCTCCGTTACTGCCCTCCCTATGTATGAGCACCTGCTATGTGTCCCACGCTGTGCTCAGCTCTAGGAAGGCAAGGGCGTGTTAAAGCTGGGTGATGGGGTCGCCTTCTGTGGTTTGACTTACGTGAACACTTTGTGTCTGGCAGACTCAGGTCAAAGTAGGGCCTTGTCACTGCCTCATGCTAGAGCCTGGGGACAGTGTTGAAGCCCCCTCTGAGCCTCAGTGTTTCCTGGCCCTACCCATCAGAGTCACTGGCGGGAGCAGGTTACATTATATGTCTGCACGCTCTTGGTGAGAGGACCAGGGGACCAGAGCAAAGTGAGTCCTCTATGAAAACGAGTTTCCTTTTCTCCAAGTAGGAGGAAGAAAGGAAGGGGGAGCTTGGTCCTTTTGATACAATGAGTTACATTTTAAGAAAGCAGTTCCTTCTTAAAGTTACATGTAAGGACAGAAATGTGATACTCTGATGGAAGAAAACTATTCTAAAAACAGATCTTAATGACCAGAAGTACTGGGGCATGAACTCCCTCTCCAGAAAGAGTTTACGCCTGCGGCCTGGCTCTTCGGGCCTGAGATGGGCTCCAGGCAGCTGCTTGAGGCTCAGGGCCTGGCTGCCGGCAGCCCCTCAAGGCCACTAGCTTGGTTGATGCAGCTGAGGAAACCTTCCAGAGAAGCTGTGATTGTTCCCCTCTGTGCCACTCAGGGTGAGGAGAACAGAGCAATAACCCCTCTCCCATCAGTGCTAACAAGATTGGCTGAGCATCTCTTTTCAATCCTGTTGAATGTGCCGAACTGGACTCAAGAAGTTTACAAGCCAGAGTGAGCTATGATGTCAAAGGCCAGTGCCTGTCATTTCCTCTGAAGGGTGTTCCCGATGGGACTGGGCTCACCTTGGGGCAGGTGCCCTGTAGCAGTTCTGTCCTGGGAAGGAACCAAGGGAAACATGTGCAGAAAAGTGGGCCAGGCAGTTGGCATCGAAGCCAGCACCCTGCAGATGCCTGCTTCTCAGAAGATGGGTCTCCTGGTGGGTCAGAAGTGCTTTCCAGCAGTGAGGATACAGTGGAGGCAACATTTGGCTCTAATGTCACCTTGGTGTCCTGTGACCTTGGATAACTCCCTTTCCTCTCTGAACCTCACTCACCCCATTTCAGATACCTCCCAGCCACAGCAACATTCTGGTCCTTATTTTTGGATGTGTCACCCCATGAGATGGGCTCTCTCCCAGTGTGTGATGATCTCCCTGTTAGTTGAAGAAATCAAGCTGCAGTTGTAGCTGTGATCATGTTACACATTCAGAATCCACATTTGCTGAAGTGGCACAGCGCTGGGCCCTGTGGTGAGTAAGCCTAGGGCCTCTTGTCGTCCTGGAGCTGACATGCAGGGCAGAAGACACAGACTAAACAAGCACCCAAACAAGAGCATGACGTAAAGTGGGGTATGACAGGGTGTGATAGGGGAGCACAAGGGTCAGAAAGGCTTCTCTGAGTTGAGTCCTGAAGGAGGAGAGGGTGCCAGCCTTTTAACCAGCTGGGGCAGAACATTCTAGAAGGTAGTTCTCCTGAAAGATCCAGGGCCGAGGAAGTGCTGGTTTAGCACTTGGGGATGCTGGTGGCAGTGGGAATGTGAGGATGTGAGCTGTAGATTTTTGCAGATGCCCTTTTTCAGGCTGAAGAAGTGTCCTTCTATTCCTAGCTGGTGGAGAGTTTTTGTCGCATATCAATATTGAATTTTATCAACACGTGTTTCTGCATCTATAGATACAGTCCTACGTTTTCCTTGAGTTGTAAACAGGATGAGTTCTATCAATTAATTTTCAAATGTTGAACCAGACTTCTTGCTGAATTTGATTAAGGCTTTTTGTGTCTTGTGTTCATGAGGGATACTGGTCTGTAGTTTTCCTCATGGTAATGCCTTTGTTTGGTTTGGGTGTCGGGGCAGATGTTATATGTCATACCATGGGATGGGCAGTGATTCCTCCCTTTATGTGCTACAAGATTTTGTGTAGAATTGGTGTTATTTCTCCTATACATGATTGATAGAATTCACAAAGATTAGGATATAGGACTGTTCATGCTATGGATTTCTTCTTGGATGAATTTAGACAGTTCATGTCTTTTAAGGAATGTGTCCTGTTATCTAAGTAGTGTAGGCTTGTGCCTAGTGTTCCTTAGTTAAAAGTTCTGTTTTCTCTCTCTCTCTCTCTTTTTTTTTTTTTTTCCCTTGGTCTGTGTGTCAGGAGCAGGGTTAGTTAACTATAGCCTGCAGACTAAATCTAGCCTGTGACCCTTTGTTACAGGTAAGGGAAAAGAAAAGAAAAGAAAAGAAAAGAAAAGGAAGGGGAAGGGAGGGGAGGGGAGCGGAGGGGAGGGGAGGGGAGGGAAGGAGAACATGTGATAGGGACTATATGTGGCCAGAAAAGCCTGAAATATTTACTGTCTGCCCTTTATAGAAAAGATGTACTGACCCCTGGTGTACAGACTTTTCAATTTCATTGATTTTGTTTCCAACTTGGGTTCATTGGTTTTGTCTATTGTTTTTCCATTTTTTAAAATCAAAGTACAGTTGACGGGCACCACTGTATTCATTCCAGGCACACAACACAGTGATTCAACAGTTCTGTACATTACAAAAGGAAGTTTTCCATTCTTGATTCCATTGATT
>PJEM01020084.1:0-14306 GCA_004023845.1 Helogale parvula
AGGAATTCCTATGAGACGGATGTTGTTCCGTTTGATTGTATCACTCAGATCTCGAATTCTCCTTTCCTGCTCCTGGATTAATTTCTCTCTCTTTTTTTCAGCTTCCTCTTTTGCTATAACTATATCTTCTAATTCACCTATTCTTCTCTCTGCCTCGTCAATCCTTGAGGTGGCTGCCTCCAGTTTGTTATTCACCTCATCTATAGCCTATTTTAACTCATCATACTGCCTAGTCATTGTCTCAGTTGATTCTTTGATGCTTTTCTCAACCCCAGCGATTAATTTTATGACAAGTTTTTTAAATTCTTGATCCGGTATGTTGTCTGGATCTGCCTTCAGCGGTTCTGTGGCTGTGACTTCTTCCTGGACGTTCTTCAGGGGAGAGTTCCTTCGTTTTTCATTTTTGCTAGTTTTCTGTCTCTTTCACCTTTAGAAAGCTCGTTGTGCACTGTGTACCTATTAATATTTCTCTGTTAAAAGGGCCTTATTGACTGTCCATGGCCTATCATTTCAGAAAATATTCTTTTAATGGTGTCTCTCAGTTTCTCTTGTTGTGCCTTTGAATATTTTATTTCCCTACTCAGCAATATTTTGGACTCGCTGTCATGTGCACTTTGGCTTGTTTCTTGGTGTAGCCCTAAGAAGGAAAACAAACAGACAAACACAGAGGGAACAGTAACACACAAACGCACAGACAAATTAAACAAACAGACACATTAAAAGGGGGAAAGAAAAGAAAGAAAATGGAGAGGAAAGAGACGAGAAGAGGAGAAGAAAAGAGAAAAGAAAAAGAAAAAAGAAAAAAAGAAAGGCGGTCAGAGACAACAAAGGACAGTGGACTGTCTAAAATTGTGTGACCAGTTGAGGGGAGAGGTAGGGATGAAATATAGGAGAATATGTCTGGATTGCAAGAAGGTAAAAAAAAAAAAAAGGGAGAAAGGAGAAAGGAAAATAAGGAGTAAAAATTTTTAAAAATTTAAGTAAAAAAAAGTAATAGTAATAAAAAATAAGTACAGAAAAAGGTGAAAAGAAAAAAAGTTGAAAAAAAAGAACAAAAATTATTTTAAAAAGCTGGAAAAAAAACCCAGCAGCTCCCCCTCGTGAATAGGCGTGGTTTGATGTGGTAGGTCTTGGAGGCTGCTCTCAGAGGCTCCGCCTTGGTGTCTGCAGAGATTAGATAGGCGGCATGCCAAGCTCCGCTGAACTATGAACTTAAGGCCACTCTAATGAGTCCAGTCTCCTTGTGTCACAGTTGAGTTGTATTTTCCAGGCCCGCCTGGGTTCAAAGTTCTAGTCCTTGTACTTTTATGTTACCACAGATGAGATGTCTTTGCCTTGGTGGCTGGCTCTTTAGGGGGAGGAATCGGTTTGTCTTGGCTCAGGCTGGGATTTCGGCTGCCCCTGCCTGAGAGGAGATGCACAGCAGGAGGTGAAGTGCGTGCGCACCATCACAGACCCAACCCCCAGCGGGGATCGCGTTAGCGTTGGGGGAGGAATGAGTGTGCAGCTGTTGCCAGAGGTGGCGCCGGGAGCTGCTGGAAATGAGCTGGGAGCTCCTGCAGCCTGCGAGCACCCAGGTCTCCACTGCCACCAACTCCCTGCCAGGATTGCACAGAGGTGGGGGCTATTTTTTCCCTTTTGGCACCCGGGATTCAGGTTTCACGTGGCCAATGCTGGGGGCGAGATGTGCCGTGGACATGAGGTGCGTGCTCCCACTCCCAAAACTGAGGTCAAAGTGAGCATCCCTGACACTGCCGCTGCAGCAGTAGCTGACTCCTCTCCAAAATGGTGCAGGGCTGGAAGCTGTTCCTTCCCTTGCGCCACCAGGGTTCAGGATTTAGGCTACCCAGCAGTTATCTATGGAGTGAGCTTCTCTCTCCAAGCGCGGTTAAGTGTTCTTTACCTCTTCCCTAGAGACAGTACTATAAGCGTGTTCAGTCTCTCTGTCTCTTCCCTTTGTCTCTCAGGCTCTGCGCGCTTGCCCCACATTGGGCTGGGGCTCCCACCTCCCCTGCCCGTCTCGGGCTGGCCTATTTTCCAATCTCCCTGGTTCGCACTCACTCACTCAGGTATCCTTCAGGTTCTCTTCCTTCTGGAGTCCGTATTTTCTCCTTCTCCTCTTGCAGATGAGAGTAATGTCCTTCTCAGTTCGATCGATGTTTACAGAGCAGACGAAGTTTACAGAGCTCCCTTCCTCTCTGCCATCTTGGCTCCTCCCAGTCATATCTATAACTATATCTTCTAATTCACCTATTCTTCTCTCTGCCTTGTCAATCCCTCAGGTGGCTGCCTTCATTTTGTTATTCACCTCACCTATAGCTTTTTTTTAACTCATCACACCTATTTTCAAAGTGCCTAGTCATTGTCTCACCTGCTTCTTTGATGCTTTTTTCAACCCCAGCGATTAGTTTTATGACAAGTTTTTTAAATTCTTGATCCAGTATGTTGTCTAGATCTGCCTTGAGCAGTTCTGTGGCTGTGACTTCCTTCTGGAGGTTCTTCAGGGAAGAGTTCCTTCGTTTTGTCATTTTGGCTAGTTTTGTCTCTTGTCAGCTTTAGAAAGCTCATTGTGCACTGTGCACCTGTTAATATTTCTCTGTTAAAGAAGGCTTATTGACTGTCCAGGGCCTGACGTTTCAGGAAATATTCTTTTAATGGTGTCTCTCAGTTTCTCTTGTTGTGCCTTTGAATATTTTATTTCCCTACTCAGCAATTTTTCAGACTCGCCTTCATGCACACTTTGACTTGTTTCTTGGTGTAACCCTAAGAAGGAAAACAGACAGACAAACATAAAGGGAACAGAAGCACACAAACGCACAGACAAATCAAACAAACAAACACATTAAAAGGGGGAAAGAAAAGAAAGAAAATGGAGAGAAAAGAGACGAAAAGAAGAGAAGAAGAAAAAATAAATAAAGGGTGGCAGAGACAACAAAGGACAGTGGACAGTCTAAAGTGTATGACCAGTTGAGGGGAGAGGTAAGGATGAGATACAGGAGAATATATCTGGATTGCAAGAAGGTAAAAAAAAGGGAGAAAGGATAAAGGAAAATACAGAGTAAAATTTTTTTAAAAATTAAGTAAAAAAGGTAATAATAATAAAAAATAAGTACAAAAAAAGAAGAAAAAAAAACATAAAAAGCAGCCGCTCCCCCTCTTGGATAGGCGTGGTTTGGTGTGGTAGGTCTTGGAGGCTGCTCTCAGAGGCTCTGTCTTGGTGTCTGTAGAGAGTAGAATGGCAGCACGCCAAGCTCCGCTGGAACTACGAACTATAGGCCACTTTAATGAGTCTGATCTCCTTGTGCTGCAGTTGAGCCAAGTTGTATTTTCCAGGCCCGCCTCGGTCAAAGTTCTAGTCCATTCACTTTTATGCTACCACAGATGAGATTTATTTGCTTTGGTGGCTGGCTTCTTAGGGGGAGGGATCATTTTGTCTTGCCTCAGGCAAGGATTTTGGCTGCCCCTGCCTGAGGCAAGGTGTGCAGCCTGAGGCGAGATGTGCAGCAGGAGGTGAAGTGCATGCAGTCACAGACACAACTGCGGATTCCCAGCCCCCAGCCGGGATCACGATCTCGTTGGGGGAGGGATGAATTTCTCTTGGCTTTGTGCAGCTGTTGCCTGAGGCGCTGGGCGCTGCTGGAAATGAGCAGGGAGCTCTCACAGCCTGAGCGCGGGGCCAGGCCTCCACCACTGCCAACTCCCTGCTGGGATCCCGTAGGGGTGGGGGCTACCCTTTTCCTGTAGGCACCTGGGATTCGGGGCTCGTGGGGCTAATGCTGGGGCGAGATGCGCCATGGAAATGAGGTACCTTCTCCCACTCCCAAAACCGAGGTCAAAGTGTGTGCCCCCCATGCTGTCACCGCTGTGACTGCTGACTCCCCGCAGAGATGGCACAGGGCCGGAAGCTGTCCTCCCCCTTGCGCCACCTGGGTTAGGGAAATTGGCTACCCAGCAGTTACATATGTAGTGAGAGTTTCTCTCTCCAAGCACCGTTAAACGTTCTTTATCTCTTCCCCAGAGACAGTACTATGAGCGTGTTCAGTCTCCCGGTCTCTTCCCGTTGTCTCTCGGGCTACGCGCACCTGTCACGTGTTGGGCTATGGCTCCCACCTCCCCTGTCTGTCTCGGGCTGGCCCGTACTCCAATCTCCCCAGTTCGCACTCACCCACTCAGGCATCTTCGAGGTTCTCTTCTTTCTGGAGTCCGCATTTTCTCCTTCTGCCCTTGCAGATAAGAGTAATGTCCCTCTCAGTTCGATAGATGGGGCAGACGAAGTCTCTAATAATGACATTTTAACAATGTTTATTCTTCCAATCCATGAGCACAGAATGTTTTTCCATTTCTTTGTGTCTTCAATTTTCTTCATAAGTCTTCTATAGTTTTCAGCATACAGGTCTTTTACATTTTGGTTAGGTTTATTCCTAGGTATTTTATGATTTTTCGTGCAATTGTGAATGGGATCAGTTTCTTGGTTTCTCATTCTGTTGCTTCATTTTTGGTGTATAAGAATGCAACCGATTTCTGTACATTGACTTTGTACCCTGCAACTTCACTTAATTCATTGATCAGTTCTAGAAGGCTTCTGGTAGAGTTGATTGGGTTTTCCATATACAGTATCATGTCATCTGTGAAAAGTGGAAGTTTGACTTCTTCTTTGCCAATTCTGATGCCTTTTATTTCATTTTGTTGTCTTAATGAAGATCCAAGAACTTCCAGCACTATGTTAAACAGTGGTGGTGAGAGTGGACATCCCTGTCGTGTCTCTGATTTCAGGGGGAAAGATCTCAGTGTTTCCCCATTGAGGATAACATTAGCTGTGGGCTTTTCATAAATGGCTTTTATGATGTATAAGTATGTTCCTTCTATCTGGACTTTCTCAAGGGATTTTATTAAGAAGGGATGTTGTATTTTGTCAAATGCTTTTTCTGCATCTATTGACAGAATCATATGGCTTTTTGCTTTTCTTTTGTTAAGTGATGTATCACATTGATGGATTTGCGAATATTGGACCAGCCTTGTAACCCAGGAATTAATCCCATTTGATCATAATGGATAATTCTTTTTATATGCTGTTGAATTTCTGCACTGTGCCCTTGTTATTATGGCTTTATTAAAGGGGGCTCTTTGACTCTCCAGGGCCTGTCATTTCAGGAGATGTTCTTTTAATGGTGTCTCTCAGTTTCTTTTGTTGTGCTTGTAATTAATATATTTCCTTACTCAATGATATTTGAGACTTTCCACTATGTGTGCTTTGCCTGTTTTTTGAGGTAGCCCTGAAAAGGAAAACAGACAAACACACAGGGAACACAAGCACACAAACACACTGACAGATCCAGTAAACAAGCAAACCAAATGGGAGAGGAAAAAAGGGAGCAGGAAAGAAAAGAGAAGACAGGAAAGGAGAAAGGAAAAAAAACAGGGGCACAGAGACAGCCAGAGATAAAGGACAGTCTGAGAGCCTAAAATCTGCGAAGGATAAAGATAGGAATGAGATAAGCGAAAAAAATCTGGATGGCAATAGTTGATCTAATCACAGAAGTGTTAAATGTTGGTATTTCCCAGACTCTCAGGGGAAAAGGGAAAGAAGCATGAAATAGGAAAATAGAAATAAAGAAACAAGGGAAAAAATTATAGAATCTTAAAAATTAAATATAATTAGGATAGAAAAAATTGGAAAAAAAATTATAAAATAGCACGAAGAGAAGAATCCAGCTCTCCAGCTTGGATGGGCGTGGTTTGATGTAAGTATGTTGAGTCTCTGGGCCTAGTCTCTGTGGCCCCACCTTAGTCAATGCGGGGAGAAGAATGGCGGTGCCTCAAGTCCCTCTCAGACCATGCGTTGCCAGCCACTCTCTTGAGCCCAATCTTCCTGTGCCACGGGCGGGTCAAATTGTTTCAGTTTTCTAAGGTCTGCTAGGCCTTCAAATCCTAGTCCACCCGCTTTACAAGTTTCCACCACCGTTAAAATAACCTCTGACAGCCAGGCAGCTTTCTGGTCTGGACTGTGCAGGGGGTTGGAGAGCCGGCCCTTCCCTGGCTCCACCTGAGGTCTGTGGGCTGCTGGGCCCACTGGATTGCAAGTGGGATGAGGGATTTCTCTCCCTGCACCCAGTGGCTGCAAATGGAAAGTTTGTCTCTCCACTGTGCCACGGGCTGAGGTCTCCCTTCAGTCTCTCCTCTTCCCCTCAGCTCTGTACCTCCCTGGAGGCCGGTTCACTCCAGGCATCTTGTGCTGCCATCTCCGGGCGCAGTGTGGCTGTCTGGTGTGCAGCTCGGCCAGCTCGCGAGAAGCTCTCAAAATTCTGTGCCAAACTGCATGGCTGTTCTTCGTGCTCGAAGCCCTGCCCGGTGTTGTGCAACCTCTGGACGCGCACTCTCTGTGATCTGGGGCTAAGTCTCTAGGCATCTCTTTCCCAGCTCCACTTTGAGCTGGCGCTCCCTCCCTCAGTGTCTCCATTCCCAGTTTTCACTCACTTACTCTGGCATCCGTGAGGCTGATATCAATAAGGGGTCAGTGGGCGTACCTACACTCCTGGAGATCAGAAAGTTGTGGTTTTTAATTCCTCTCAGTTTGATGTTTGCAGGTGTGCGGAGGTAACAGTTTTCCCTACTTCTCTGCCATCTTGACTCGATCCTCCTCTGCCCATTTTATAATCAGATTGTTATTTTGATGTTGAGTTGTAGTTCCTTATATATTTTGGATATTAGCTCCTTATGGGATATATCAATTACAAATATCTTCTCCCATTTAGCACATTGCACTTTTGTTTTGTTAATGGTTTCCTTCACTGTGCAAAAGCTTTTATTTTGGTGTAGTCCCAATAGTTTATTTTTCTTTTTGTTTCTCTTGTCTTAAGAGACATATCTAAAGAAATGCTGCTGTAGTTGATGTCGCAGAAATTACTGCCTGTATTCTCTTCTAGGATTTTATGGTGTCAGGCCCCACATTTAAATTTTTTATGGTTTCAGACCCCACATTTAAGTCTTTAATTCATTTTGAGTTAGGAACAAATCCTGTTAAAATGTTGATGCTACCCAATGCAATCTATACATTCAATGCAATCCTTATCAAAATGACACCAGCATTCATCACAGAGCTAGAACAAACAATCCTAAAATTTGTGTGGAACCAGAAAAGGCCCCGGATAGCCAAACTAATGTTGAAAAGGTAAACCAAAGTTGAAGGCATCATAATTCCAAACTTCAAGATGTATTACAAGGCTGTAATCATCAAGACAGTATAGTACTGTCACAAAAACACACATAGATCAATGGAAGAGAATAAAAAAACCAGAAATGGACCCACAAATGTATGGCAAACTAATCTTCAACAAAGCAGGAAAGAGTATGCAATGAAAAGTCTTCAGCAAATGGTGCTGGGAGAACTGGACAGCGACATGCAGAAGAATGAAACTGGACCCCTTTTTTACACCATACACAAAAACAAATTCAAAATGGATGAACCTAAATGTGAGACAGGAAACCATCAAATCCTACAGGAGAAAAGAGACAGCAACCTCTTTGACGTAGGCCACAGCAAAATCCTTACTTAACATGTCTCTGGAGGCAATGGAAATAAAACCAAACATGAACTATTGGGACCTCATCAAGTTAAAAAACCTTCGGCTCGGCAAAGGAAATGATCAACAAAACTAAAAGGCAACTGATGGAATGAGAGAAGATGTTTGCAAATGATATATCAGATAAAGGGTTTGTATCCAAATTCTATAAAGAGCTTATCAAACTCAACGCCCAAAAAAACAAATAATCCAGTGAAGAAACAGGCAGAACATATGGATAGACACTTTTCCAAAAAGACATCCAGATGGCTAACAGACACATGAAAAGATGCTCAACATCACTGGTCATCAGGGAAATACAAATTGAAACCACAATGAGATACCACCTCACACCTCTCAGAATGGCTAAAATTAACAACTCAGGAAACAACAGATGTTGGCGAGGATGCAGAGAAAGGAGAGGACTTTTGCATTGTTGGTGGGAATGCAAACTGGTGCAGCTACTCTGGAAAACAGTATAGAGATTCCTCAAAAAATTAAAAATAGAACTACCCTATGACCCAGAAATTGCACAGCTAAGTATTTATCCAAAGGATACAAAAATGCTGATTCAAAGGAGCACATTCACCCCAATGTTTATAGCAGTACTATCAACAGTAACCAAATTATGGAAAGAACCCAGATGTCCATCAACTGAAGAATGGATAAAGATACAGTACATATACAGAATGTAATACTGATTGACAATGAAAAATAATAAAATCTCACCATTTGCAATAGCATGGATGGAACTGGAGGGTATTATGCTAAGCAAAATAAGTTAGAGAAAGACAGACATCATATGATTTCACTCATATGTGTAATTTGAGGGAACACAACAGATGAACTTAGGGGAAGGCAAGGAAAATAAGATAAAAACAGAAGAAGAAAAACCATAGAGACGCTTAAATACAGAGAACAAATTGAGGGTTGCTGTAGGGGAGGTGAGCAGGGGATTGGGTTAAATGGGTGATGGGCATTAAGGAAGGCACTTTTGGAGATGAGCACTGAGTATCATATGTAAGAGATTAATTACTAGGTTCTACTCCTGAAGCCAAGACTACACTGTATGTTAATTAACCTGAATCTAAATTTTAAAAAATAAATTAAAAAATAATTTAAAATTTAAAAAAATTTTAAGACTTAATTTTTTAAAGTTCTAAGAGAGGCCTGGACTGACAAGAAGCTGCCTTCAAGGTCTGAGATGCCGTCCATATTACATAATAACAACAGCTAATATGGTTTGAAAATATGTGGTAGGCACTGTTATAATTGCTTTATGTGAATTACATCATTTGAATCATCTCAGACTTAGGAGACAGATTACAATGCAGATTTTACAGATGAGAAAACTGAAGCACAATAAAGTTAAGTAACTAATCCAAGATCACACAGCTAGTATAAAAACCTATTAAGTCTACAGAGAAAAAATACAGTTGCAGGGACTGGGGGACAAAAATAGGTGAAGGGGAATGTCTAGTTACAGAATTAATAAGCCACAGTGATAAAAGGCAAAGCATAAGAAATATGATCAATGATATCGTAATAGCATTGTGTGATGACAGATGGTAACTATACTTGTGGTGAGCATAACATAACCTATAGAGTTGTAGAATCACTAAGTTGTATACCAGAAACTAATGTAACATTGTATGTCAACTATACTCAAATAAAATTATAAAAAAGAAACATTAAATCTGACACCAGGGAGTATTCTTTTAATCACTGTTATAGTGCTGCCCTTACTTAAAAGCAGAAAGACAATATCTACAAGTAATTATAATCATAACTTTAAATGACAGTATCTAAAGGACGTGTATTTTAATAAGAAGTAGAAAAAACAAACAACCTTGTCACAGACACACAGTCAGTACTATACAGACAACTGTACATGTGATACTGCCACCTTTGGGCAAACATGTTGATGCTAAGAAAAGATGGATCTATCACCAGCTACCTAGGAAAAAGGTTTTCAACAAGGAAGTTTCTCTGAAGTGGAGAGAGGAAATTTAAAGAAATTTAAATCAAATGGCTAATTAAACTACAAAAAACAAAAAGATGTTTTCAGAGTTCAAAAATGGAGACATCCCTTAGAGAGAGTTTAATAAAGGGACATGTGTGAATGAAATGAGGGGTACTGAAAGGGGATGGTGATGAACCTTCAGACGAGCTATAGCTATCAGCCATTACCACCTCTGGGTCTGAAGGTTGAATGGAAGGCAGAAATTGCTAGAGTCATGAGAGAATATCTACATTAGAAAGAGTTACCAACAGAAGTTTTAGCCTTCTGTAGAAGCCATAGCTAACCCAAATCCCCTGGCTGGGAAGAAGTTGTTGAGACCAATGTCCTGACCTTCCTCTCCTCCTACCTCCAGAACTTCTGCCGGTACTTTCCATCAGCCAAACCCAACCAGGCAACAGGAATAAGAGAGGGAGTTGTTGCTCTCAATACAAGGCAGCCAGCTGGGACACAGCCGAAGATGGAAATGGGTAGAGGATGCATCTAGAGCAGCAGAGTATATCCAGCTCATAATCCGTTTGAATTCTGATACATACTTTTATTTATTAATTTGGTGAGAGCTAAGATTTTTATATTAGCTCTTTCTGTTAAGGAACCTATCTCCATATTTGTTTTATGCTCTTTATTACATTTTATAGTTTTCTTCACATAGATCCTTTATCTTTCTTGGAAAATTTATTCCTATAAGTTTATAATTTTCATTGTTGGATAAGATTAACTTTCCACTCTATTGATGAATGGTTCTCAGTGATATGAAAAAAAAAAAGAGAGATCTTTAAGAACAACATTTTCTAGTTTCAAAAGAATGCATAGTTTTGTTTCCTTCAAGGTGGTTAACTGCTCTTATCTGTATGTAGTCAGGTCCTAGCAGCATATTTACAGCAAGGCCAGTTTTAGCCAATGATCCATAACCAGTAACTCAAATTTATTGCTTGCAACAAACCACCTCAAAACTTAGTAGCAAACAAACAAATAAACAAACATTTCATTATGCTCCCAAATGTTGGGAATCAAGAGTTTGGGCTGACTCAGCTGGATGCTTCTACTACTAGACTCTCTTGGGTCACTCATGGGGCTATAACTGCTGGGTAGTTCAGCTGGGGCTGGTTGGTCTAAGATAGCTTCAGTCATATGTGTGGCTGTCTGTTACCTGGGCCTCTCAGTATGGCTTTTCATTCTCAATATAGTCAGCCTGAGGGGACTCCTGGGTAGCTCATTTGGTTAAGCGTCCAGACTCTTGATTTCAGCTCAGGTTATGATCTCACAGTTCATGAGCTGGAGCCCCGTGTTGGGCTGTGCACTGACAGCACGGAGGCTGCTTGGGATCCTCTCTCTTTCTCCCTCTCTCCTCCTGTATGATTCCTCCCCTCCCTCTCTTTCTGCTCCCCCTCCCCACTCTCTCTCTTTCTCAATATAAATAAATAAACTTTAATAGAAAAAAAATGGTTAACCTTTTCATATGGTGGCAAAAGAAATCCCAGGAGCAAGAGAAGGCAGCCACAAATCATAATAAGTGTTTTCAAGATTCTATTTATATCACACTTGTTACTATTTCAATAGCCAAAGCAAGTTACATTGATAGCCAAGCATCAATGTGGGAGGGAACCATAAAAGTGTATAGATCGTGGGAGGGAACCATAAAAGTGTATAGATCATGGGAAGCATGATTCATTAGGGACAATTAGTTTAACAATCTATCAGAGCTGTTATTCAAAATTTAGCCAGCCACACCAGTGGCTAGCGCAATTGTCTGCTTATTTGCCCATCCTGCCTGGGTTCCCTGTGAAAAACTATTCAAATGTCTTCCAAAAACAATGCATGGTAGAAATCCCAATCGGGAGAAGGCCTTAGTCTGGTTAGAGGCTATAGTCTGGTCTAGCCCTGACCTGCTTGTGTTACCAAATGCCAACAAAAGAAACAATGAATTAATTACATATTACTACGTGAAAAAAAGCCAGTTTGGAAAGGCTACATATTATATGATCCCAATTACATAACATTCTGGAAGAGGCAAAACTATGGAGACAGTAAACAGTTCAGTGGTTGCCAGAGATTGGAGATGGAGAGAGAGATGAATAGGTGGAGCACAAGAGATTTTTTAAGGCAGTGAAACTATTTTGTATGATATTATAATGTTAAATACATTGCATTGTAGATTTGTCAAAAACCACCGATTTCTATAACACCTTAATGTATACTATGGATTTCAACTAATAATAATGAATCAACATTAGTTCATCAATTATAATAAATGTCCCACACTAATGCAACATTATTCAGCCTGTAAAAAGATGGAAATCCTGTCATTTGTAACAACATGGATGAAACTGGAAATTATGCTAACTGAAATAAGCTAGGTGCAGAAAGACAAATATCACATGAGTACACCTACATGTAGAATCTTAAAAAGAAAGTCAAAATTATAGTGACAGAGTAGAATGTTGGTTACCCAGAGGCTGAAGGTGGGAGAAGGAAGAGATATTGATCAAAGGGCACAAGCTTTCAGATATAAGATCAATAAATTCTGGCATGTACAACAAAGTGATTATAGTTAGTAATAATATATTTTACACTTGAAATTTGGTAAGAAAGCGTATTTTCATACCAAAGAAATATAATTATGGGAGGTGATGGATGTGTTAATTAGTCTGTGATAATCATTTCACAGTATATACATATATCAAAACATAACATTGTATATCTTAAATATGTACAATTTTTGTCAAAAATAAATACAAGCTAAAAATTCTTTTTTAGTTTTTTTAATGTTTATTTTTTGAGAGAAAGAGAGGGAGAGAGAGAGAAAGAGAGAGAGCAAGTGGGAGAGCAGCAGAGAGAGAGGAACACACAGAATCTGCAGCAGGCGCCAGGCTCTGAGCTAGCTGTCAGCACAGAGCCCGACGCGGGGCTCGAACCCACAAACCGTGAGATCATGACCTGAGCCAAAGTCGAACGCCTAACCAACTGAGCCACCTAAGTGTCCTCAAATTTAAAATTCTTAAGAGAAATCATGAAGGGAAGAAGATTTGGGAACTTTGTACTAACTGTTCAATTTTTCTATGAATGTAAAACTGCTCTAAAAAGTTACTTATAAAGAAAAATAAAAAATAGGAGTGCCAGGGTAGCTCAGTCGGTTAAGCGTCAGACTTCGGCTCAGGTCACGATCTCATGGCTCATGGGTCTGAACCCCGTGTCAGGCTCTGTGCTGACTGCTAGCTCAGAGCCTGGAGCCTGCTTCAGATTCTGTGTCTCCTCTCTCTGACCCTCCCCTGCTCACGCTGTCTCACTCTCTCAAAAATAAATAAAACATTAAAAAATTAAAATAAATAAAAACAAAATAAAATAAAAAATAAAAAGTTACCTATTCAGAAAGGGAACTGTGGTAGACATATTGGTAGCTCCCAATAAATTACTCTTTCCCGCGCTTATACCCTTGTGTAGTTCCCTCTCATATTGACCTTGTGCCTTGTTTCAGCCAGTGAAATATTGACAAGCATGATACAAATAGAGGCTTATTTTCTTGGAATGCTCCTTCTTGGAGCCCAGCTGCCATGCAGTAACAAAGCCTGGGCTAAATCTGCTGGTCAGGTAAAGAGTCTACTTAGAAAGGCCTGAAAGGCAAGATATGATGCAGAGAGAGAAAACACATGGAGGAGAACCAAGGTACCCCAGTTCAGCCACCAGATGATCACAGACTAATCTCAGCAAATATCACTTGAACAAAAGAACTCCTCAGCCAACCCACAATGTCATGAGAAATAATAAATTGTTGTTTCAAGCCACTAAGTTTTGGGGTAGTTTATTGTGCAGCAATAGATAACTGAAACAGAAAATTTCCTTTTAAGAAAATCTCTTGAAAAATTGAGCTATTGATAGCACTTACAAAATAATAGTTTGTGGGATGAGAGCACAGAGTTGTATCTTAGATTCTTTCCTGTGTAAAACTAGCTTTTCTGAATGAACAACAAAGCAAGATATTGGCCTTGTTAGCAAGCAATAGATATTGGAAGTCCCTTATTTTCATAGTAATTCTTTACATTTATATAAATGATTTGAGATAGCAAGGTGCTTTCCTATAAACCCCATATTCCAATGGTGAAAACATGGAGGCCAGAATCAGAATTTGGGAATTCATACAATATAAGGCCATAACTTATTCCTGAGAAAGAATAATATGAAAATCATATTTGAGAATAATTTTTCTAGTATCTATATATAGGATCACTTAGAGCAAAGAATCTTGGAGTCCATGCAAAGAGCAACATTGTAAAGCAGGTGGAAAATACCAAGGGAAGTAGTAAGAATGTTAGATATGTGGCTAAAAAGTATCTATAAGATTTACCATCTAATTACATATGGTGAAAGAGAAACGTCAAAATGGGTTTTATATTGGTTTCTATTGCTGCTATGACAAATTACCACAGACTTGGCGGCTTACAACAACATGCATTTATTATCTTTCAGTTCTGTAGGTAAGATAGAAGTCTGATACAGGTATCACTAAGCTAAAATCAAGGTGTATTCTTTTTGTGTGTGTGTGTGTGTACACATTTAGTTTTATTGTAACAAAGCAACTTGTACACTTTTAACGTTTAAAACTGAGCATCTTTCCTTTCCAGTGAAACAAAAAGAAAATTTAAAAATAAACAGGAACAAAATTACAAGAGAATGTCAATTCCAAATAAGATCCTACAGGTTCTGCTGATTCTCCCATCGAGTGGCAGGGC
>PJEM01020085.1:0-14278 GCA_004023845.1 Helogale parvula
CAAGTTCCAGGGTCCCCATGTACAGAGGCACACATTTCTGTCCCTTGCACAGAGAACTTATGGCCAGGGTGGTCATATAATCCATCCCCCACACTGGGAAAGCTTTGAGAGTGAAAGAGATCCTAAAAATAGTTCAGGGTCCCTAAGTGATGGATAAGGACATTAACCAGACCGTCTAAGCAAAGCAGAGCACACAGTCAAGCTCCTTGGACCACATGTCATTGTCTCTTGAGATGATAAGGAGCTTCCATTATATGTACACTGTGTTTTTCTGGGGTGGGGGGCAGGGCATCTCTACAGAGCAGTTAACCTCTGTGCTCATATGGGAGCTGTTTGCTTATCTGCTTGGAGATCATAGATTGCACTTGGGGTTGCAATTGGAAATAACATTGGCTCCTTATCTCACATGATATCAAAGAAATTGAGATGTTCTTAGAAGAAAATATCCCCCAAATAGTTACATATAACATCATCATGGTTCTACATTTATAAATCAATTCCACCACAACCTTAGAAAAAGGAAAAAGGAGGAGAAAGACACACACACACACACACACACACACACACACACACACATGCACAAAAACGTAGACTTCAACTTGGTCTTATCCTTCCTTTTTCCTTTTATCTATCTTCATTTGCCTCTATGCTGAAGGAGGTATACTTTTAACAAATGAAAGAATTCAGGATAAGGTTTTAGAGTCGAGTCTAATTTCTTTAGAATGTTGCTGAATATCGAGCCAACCAAACCCTTTCTTTTTTTTTTTCCAGGAAAAAAAATACACATTATTGAAGCAAAGTCAGATTCCGCAAAGGAGGGTAAGTCATTGCTTTCTCATCTTTTCTACTTTTGATAGATTTACATTTCCAAACTGCCCTTTCTCTGTGCTTCCGAAGCTCCCTGGGCATATTTCCAGTGTAATACTTCTACATCAATCTGACTCATTTGCCCAGTTGCCCGTCACCTTCTCCATTAGATGGGAGCTGGCTACACCCTATCTCCCAGAGGTCTGGAAGCTGAAGGGGTTCACTGGGAACAATATCGGAGCTCATGAGATGCCAGGTGCTTCCAAGAAATTGCAAGGAGGCCAGGTAGGCCCAGAGAGCACTCAGGAGGGCCATGGTCTTCAGGTCAAGCTTAGGATTGGGGTTTTTGTCTTGAGAACTACAAAACTATGTTAAACAAAAGTGGGTGTAATGGTGGTAGCATTAGAAGATATTGCCTGGGCTGCTGTGCAGAGAACAAGTTGTATTAGGGAGTGGCAAGGGCAGATGCTGGAAGACCACTTAGGAGGTGAGGCAAGGCCTCTGGAGACAGAACAGGACTGAAGCTAAGAAGAAGGAATTTGAGAAGGCGACGGTAGTGAATAGCATCCCATGTAAGAAAGAGAATAAGAAAACATAAGCCTGAGGACAGGCCACTGAATTCCTAAAGAAGAAAAATGAAGGAGTTTTGACTTTGCCTTCCTGGGCTGAAAGAGAAGAGCCTAATGCATTGACTCTGAGTCTTATAAACAGCTCTATAAAATATGAAAAGGAATACTATGGTCCTGCCATCCTTAGCATCACCCAAGGGAATCATGGGCTCCAGGAAACCCTAGTCTCCATCAGGGCAGAACCTGGTAGAAATGGTAGAAAGATCTCTGATGCCAAAACTTGTAGACTTTTCTTGTAGTGAGAGTAAGAGGCCTCTGAGATGGCCATGGGAATTTGTGGAGATATGAGCATCTGGGACGTCAGTCCTGAGGGAATGCAAATCCATAATAATAAATCAAGTAGCCCATGGGGGCACACCCACCTTCTATGTAGGATGGCATATGCAGTGTCCATGGGAAAGCTCATGTTTGCTGATCAAGTTGATGTGCTTGCGAGGGGGTAGCAAGTCCATCTGCCTCTTTGCGGAGTGGCCAGAGCCAGTTGGTTTTAAATACTCTGGTTTTTTTAAGAACTGGCCCATTTTTGTTTGTATCTGCTAGCAAATTCAGAAATGGGAATGTTTGATTTAAGGGTTTGCCTCTGAACAGGCACCTGGGTGGCTCAGTTGATTGAGAGCCCAACACTTAATTTCAGCTCAGGTCATGATTCCAGGGTTGTGGGGTCGAGCCCAGGAGTAGGTCCCCCGTGTAGACATAGAGGCTGTTTTAGATTCTTTCTCTCCTTCTGCCCTCTCCCCTGCTCATGCTCTCTCTCTGTCTCTCTCAAATAAAAAAAAAAAAAGTAAGAGAGTTTTCTCTGTCAAGGTTTTCTTGAGCACCAGCCCCCACATAACCCCCAGCCCCTCACCTGCAGTAGACACCACAGCCCTCCTTTGCATTGTGGATTATCTGAAGCCCTTGTCTGTCTCCTGTGCTAACCTGTGAGCCCCTTGAAAACAGGAACAATTTCTGATTTTTCTTTGTCTCCACAGTGCCTGATACTGGCAGGTCTGCAATGAATTTTATGTGAGGGATGGATGAGTGGAGAGATGGAGGGAATTGTGATTTCCTTCCCAACACTGCACCAGATGTGTGTCCCTCCATGCAGCCTCCCAGCTCCAGCACAACTTTGCTGTGTCCTGTTTAGATGATGCTCTCACCCCCCAGTGGTGTGTTGCAGGTCGGGATAGCCTGATGGGCCATCATTTGCTTCTCTGGCTGCTTAGATCCAAGTGTTCACCCTCCACTCCCCATCCTCTTACCTCATCCCCTCATGATCTGAAATTCATTGAATGTATTTTCTTTCTCCAGATAGAGGAATGTCATCTGCTCCCATCTAGGTAATGCCAACATCTCTGAACCTTTTTCTGAGATGGCGATGGAAATGCAGACACCCCAGATGGCAGAAGTTGGCTTCCAAGACCCCTTCAAACCTTGATATGAAAGAAAAATGTTAGATGCCAATGTTTGCTAACCTGGGGCCCTACCCAGGGCCTGGAGGTGGCAGCAGCAGACACTGCTGTGTATGTTATTGAAAGGAACTAATATCCACGAAGTCCTTTGTGGTCACCAAGCAGTGTGCCGAGAGCTTTGCCTGTAGTATCTATGTACCTGCTACAGCAACCCTGTAAGAGTGGTACTATGATGTCCTCTGTTTTACAAATGAGAAACTGAGAGATTGAATGATATTCTCCCAAAGCCAGACAACAGACAAGATGGGCAGGCACATGGTTCAAAACCATGCCTCCATCCCAGATCTAGGCTCTCTCTCTTATATTTACTGATTTGCTTTTTATCTCCTAAGATACCACTGACTGGCAACTTCTCTAGAGTGGTTACCCTTTTTAATAATGCAAAAACCTCTAGAATGAGTGGTTACATATCATAACCCAATCATGTAAAGGTATCCTCAAATTGTTCTGTTACGTAAAAGAGCGCTGCCTTCAGGTCCTGAGATTTGGGAATTATACAGAGAGGCCAGGTGTCACTCTGGAATATGGAGTAGAGAAGACATGCCTGGGTAGACTGAACACTCCAGGAAACATGAGCTCTCTGTGGGTCTGGGCTAGGGGGTGGAATGGGGGCTGCCATTTAGAAAAAACAGCCAAGAGATGGGGGAGAGATGGCCATGGAAGACAGACTTTGCCCAGGGTCAAGTCTGTGTGGGGCCTGGAGTCTAAAGGGAGCAGCTAGAAGCCTTGCTTGATGAGGCTGTTCTTTGACCAGCAGGACAATGCTGACCAGAGCTCCTTAGAAGATCTGTCCTACACCCTCATCAATCACAGTGTCCCCAGGAAAAGGTCATCAGGGATCTCTGCAGAGTACTATGAGAACGTTTCCCCCAAGACCGAGAGACCGAGGGAGTTCTTGGGAGGAACCGAGACATCGTATGCCCTTCTCCATGTGCCTTCCTCCCCCAGACATCTGCCCTCGCCAGAAGGTGAATATGAACTTCTTGCTCCTGGTAAAATCTTCTACCACTCCCTGCAACAGCCACGTCCACTTATGCCAGCCTCTTAGACTTGGGTTTCTTGTTTAAAATGAAAGGGTCAGACCAGCACTTGTCTAATTACCAGTAAATAAAAGCTGAGGTGTGGGGATCTGGTTGAAGCAGGCCTGGGGCACAGAGCCCTTAAGGCACACATGCACGTGTGCACATGGACACACACACACACACACACACACACACACACACACAACCACCCCCATTCTACAGGCTTTCTGGAGAATCTGGTTTACAAACCACAGGGCTCCTTAGATCCTGCTCAATATTCATCATATAAAGACCAACCACTTATCCTGAACACCACTCTTTGAGAAAGGAGTGGCCATCTTTGATTATAAATGGCTTTGGTCATTGGCTGCTTTGCTCAGTGGCCAGAGGGGCTTCTTGGTCCCCTGTAGCTGTGAGCATCACAAAGAGTCTGCTCCTGTGTCCAGGTTCTTCTCCTAAAATGTCTATATCATTGTCTTCTAATGTCACAAGGAAGCTTTACTCATCATACTAAGGGGGGCGGGGGGAGTCCACTCATTGCACACACATTTGTGGGCCCAATTCTTCACCTGGAGCCTTCCAGAGTGGGGGGGCTGTGTGTGTTCTTCTCACCCCGGGCCACTCAGCCATGGTCTTTGCATAGTGTCCGGTGCCTTGTTTGCCCTCATGGCTTTGTCAGTTACATGGGTTGACTCATTAATTTCTAGGCCAGGTTTTTGTATAATTTTTGGTATGAATTGAATCCATATTTTTAAACCTTGTATTTCTCCCTAGAAATCCTAAAAAGAAATCATAGCATTAGAGCATGGTAGAGTAGAAAGACCTATAGAGACACTCTAATTCCACTATCTTTTTTTTTGCTCAGAAAAGATAAGTAGTCCAATGTAACATTGCAAGCTACTGACGGAACTTTATCCAGAGCCCGATTTCCTGGCTCCTAATTCCACACTCTTCCAACATACTACAGAGAAGAGCCTCTACTTAATTTTTGGTGTATGTGTGGATTAATTAGTATGTCATGTCTAAAATATTAATAAAATGTTCATATGGGAAAAATAAAACCTCCACACACACATCCTTCTCTAATGAGCCTTTCTTTGTATATTCTCATAATTTTCCCTAATGCTTTCCTCATTGTTCCTAGAATTGTCTACCTGCTAAAACAGGGGTCAGCACACTGTGGCCCACAGGCCAATCTAACCTACTGTCTTTTTTTTTTAAATAAATAAAACGTTATTGGAACACAGCCATGCTTATTTGCTTATGCTTTATACATGTTCATCCTGTTTTTGGATGCTCATACACAGAAGACCTGAGTAGTTATGACACACACTGCAAAGCCAAAAATATTTATTTTTTTGCCCTTTTCAGAAAAAAAGAAAAGTTTGTAGAACCCAGGCCTAAACGGCACACTTGGAGAGAAACTTAACAGAAATGTGTTTGGGTATTGTAACTCATAAGAGCTGGTACCAGTAAACTGGCATGAAAATATTAAACCGCAAATTATATGAGTGAAACCAAGAATAATTAGCAAATTTGACTATTTCTATATTCACACCTGTGTTCTCAACTTCCTGATTTATTTAACCTTGGCCATTGTACATATTTTAGGAATGTTAAAATGGTAAGAAGCTTGTTGACAAGGTAGTAGATATGTTATGTGTTTAATCACACTGTTTTGTCACCCAAACTAACCAAGGTTAAGTAACGGCTATTTAAAATGTGCAAAACGCCAATGAGGATAATCTGGTAACATGAGGTTGGATGTGCCAACATAGGTTTGCCGAGACTTCAGCCAGTTGGTGGTCTTCAGCTAAGAGCCAATCTCATCTGGGTATTTTGTCCTCCACTACCTTCCTGGTTTCAGCAAAGTTCTCTCACATGGAACCTTAACCTTGACCTTTGGCCAGGATTCCCTCAGGGGAAAGAGTGTGGACCCTAGAGTCAGTTAATCAATGATTCAAATCCTGGTTCTATCCCTTTCTCTCTCTGGGTCCTTGAACTTGTAACTTGAAGGCTCAGCTTTAACACTCATACATAGGAGGGTTGCATCTAATGTAATTCATTGACCATAGATCCTGAATAAATGATCTCAAAGAGCAAAGAGAAACAAAAACACTTTATGGTTCTGGGGAAAAACATGTGTTGATGTGCCAGTCATCAGGGCCATCCAGCTCTCTTCCAGGGGAGCAGAAATGCAATCACTGGGTTTTATGATGGAGTTTTTCATTTGGACATTGGACTGTTACTGAAGTTGACTGGTTTATAAATTTTTAGTACAATATAAGTTGTACGAATTTGAGTCTTATCTGTGAAAGTATTACATGTTTCAAATAGTATATACCTTTTATCAGCAATACATTAAGCATAAATCCTTAACCAGAGAAATGTGTTCTTATTATGACATTTAGAGCGATATGTTTTTGAGCAGGAGAGCCCTTCGAGCATGCTTTGGAATCCCTGCTATGTCTGTATCTAATCTGATGCTGTTTTCCATAGATTGCAGGGTTTCTGATGAAAGCTGTGGAACCCTCTTCCCAGAAAATGCTCTCTCTCTCTCTCTCTCTCTCTCTCTCACACACACACACACACACACACACACACACACACAATTTTACACAATTTCAGTGGTAGATGTCACCCGTTGGGGAAGGAATTCCTGTGTTCTGGATAAGAAACTGAGGTTGAGAATTTCAACTGCTCCTCGAGGGCACACAAATGTAATCAGAAAACTCCCTTCCCCCACGCCAGTCTCACACCTGTACATGGCCAGTACACAGAGGCGCATTTTATACAGCGACTGCAGGTTTGGTGGTTTCCGTTTTATGTTCAGAGTTGCATCTATAAATAATCCCTTAGCCCGTGAATAAATTCTTATTCAGAACAGAAGAGAGATACAAAAAAAGGGCAGGGTCAGGAAAATCTACCGTTGACAACAAATTCAAACGCTGACATTTTTAGGGCAACGGCAGGTGATGGGTGCTTCAAATATTCGCAGGAATGGAAGCCCACAGATAGAACAGGACAGATGAGACCCCAGGGTACAGCAGTTAGACTTCAGACAAAAGGAGGATCTGTTTGCATTTCTCTCTCTCTCTCTCTTTTATATATATATGTATATATATTTAATGTTTATTTTTAAGTTAGAGAGAGAGAGAGAAAGCACTAGCAGAGGAGGGGCAAAGAGCAAGTGAGACAAGAATCCGAAGCAGGCTCCAGGCTCTGTGCTGATCCTCAGACATGGGGTTTGAACTTATGAACCCTGAGATCATGAACTGAACCGAAGTTGGACACCTAACCGACTGAGCCACCTAGGTACCCAATTTAGATTTCTCTGACTCTGTTTTTTTCCAAGTCAGCCTCTTGTGTTCAGGAAGTAACTTGAAAGTCATTTGATCTGAGCATACCTCAGTTCTGCCAACTGTTAAATGGGTCAGTATAAGCTCTTCCCACTTTTAGACAGAGGATGTTTTTTGCAAGGCACCTAGGGAAGCAATGAGTGATCTCTATCATTCCATTAAGTCTTCTATAGTCTGATGAGGACACCTCTCAATTCATCCCTTCTCCCCTCACCGCTTGTGCTCTTTGTGGCTTGCCACACTTCAGCCAAGCCTGACCTGAGCAGGACCCTGGGGTGCCTGCCAAAGTCCGAGGCCACTGACGGTGTGCTGCTGCCCAGTGGGCTGGACATTGCCCCTCAAAACTGTGGAACTCTAGGCTCACCCTTCCATCTCTCCGGACCTCGGTTTCCTAAGTAAAAGATGAGGGGAATGCCTTCTGAGGGTAAGAATACACAGTCTCTAATGGTAACAAAAAGTTAAGAGGATGTCTGTGGACACCACTGCCAGCAATGCGGTGACAGAGTGAATTAGCTTCTTTTAAAGCGATAAAACAGTAATGGGAGCAGAGAAGGGAAGGCTGAGAGAGACATCTCCCCATTTTTCTCAGCACTGACCTGACTCTGAAGGGGGCAGAAGTCCAGCAGAGCCTACATCTATGAGAGAAAAGACAACATGAACCTCATCCTCATAAGACACAAACATGTGTAAAGAAAAGTAAATCCGTTTATTCAAACCCCACCGGTGTGTCGGGTCAGCTGTGTCCTCCTTCCTAGGCAAAGCCCTCTCCTATCAAAGTACACTGACCACTCTTTTCTAGGACTACCCACAACCCTACAGTTTGTCTTTATTTTTTCCGCGGGCTGCTCTTTCCTGCTGTTTCCCATTTGGTCTGCGCAGAGTCCCAATGCCTCACAAGACCAGCAGCTTCTTTTTTCATTATTGTCCCTGCGGGTATCGCTTGCATTGTCTACAAAGCATGGCATTAAAAAAAATCTACAGAACTACGTTAAATTGGAAGAAAAAAAGAATTGGACCCATGGGTAGAATTTTTGTTGGAGATAGGACAAGGGGCACATCCCACTGATCTGGCTGTCTCCTTCCTGTCCTTATCTAAGTGACTTCCCAAAGAGATCAGGTTCTCTTCTCAAATCTTCTAATAGCTTCACAGATATTTGTTGAAACCACCGGATATTTGTTGAACACCAGGCATTACGCTCACCATTGAGACACGTGGCGACCCATAAATTCATCTCCTATAGCAGAACAGTGTATAGGTGGGTGCTATTTTTTCCCAGACACCTTCAAATACTTTAGTCACAAAGGTCAGCTCTTTCCACACTACATGAAGCAAAGAACCACACCTATGGAAAGTATTATATATGCCCTGCAAGGCACCAAAACCCAAGGCAAGGTTTTTGCATCATAGTGCTTTCCACAGGAGAAGGGAAGACCACACCATCCTGTCTCCACATGGGAACAGGTCTTCCTTCTGGCCTCAGGCCCTGGAGACATGTGGTCCCTTCTGGGAGAGCCCTTGGCAAATCTGGAAGGGGGGGCGCCCTCCCCACTCTCACTGGCACAGAAGAGGGCCCAGCCTGCCCCAGCCCACTCAGCTCAGTCTTACTCAGAAGGGGAAGCAGCCCTCAGGGAAATGAAAAAAGTCAGTTCCAACACAATGAACTGCAAGAAAATGCCAGCCCAAATCACAGCTCTGGAGAGTCAACAGCTACGAAGAAACAGTAATGTGACAACTGCCCAGGCAAAAATAATTTATTGTAAGTATGTGTAAATCTTTCTCCATTAAAGTTATTCATTACATTTTAAAAAGTACAAACACACTAAGGTTTACATTTGGCATGTAAAAAATAAAGAGGAAGAAGGGAAATTCGCCTATTTCACTAGGTTAAGGAACTATCCTCAAAACGAGACACCAAGTTTACAATAAGTGTAGCCTTTAGTTCAATAAGAAAGCAAATTCACATTTTCCGGAGTCCTGGATCACAAAACGACCAAGGCAAATTTAGCCTGAGACACACATCTGGACACGACCCCACACACAAACAGCCCCTCATACTGATGTCCACCCACAGGCAATTTCACTGAGACACCGAGGCTAAGAATCTATTATATGATCACAGCAGTCTCTCTTGGAAAAGTTCCAGGAAAACAATTTTCCCAACAAAAAAATACTGTGCTTCCTCATGCTAGGCAATTCTATGCCCAGAGATGGTCAATATCGTCATTAACGGCCCCTTGGCCTGCAAACAGATTGGCATTAAGCCTCCAGCAGTTTATTTCAAACCGACTGGTTCTTCCTGCTCCGCACCATCTTCAGTAAGATCAACCATCACCGCTTGAAGACACGGAGTTGTATGGGAAGGCCAGGAACATCGGACAATAAAAAGCCAGCGTGTGGTCCAGAGAGCACAGGCTAAGCAGCCTTAATGTTTCAATGATGGAAGTTTGAGAAAGTGTAAAATTGGCAAAACCAACTCAAATGATAGCTGTGTGTTCAAAACCCAAAACTTACAGGGACCCACTTTTCAAGAGTGGTGTTCAGGAGTCACGGGAGCAATGAGAAGACCGGAAGTAAGAAACACACAACGTATTTCTGTGGCTTCCCATAACACGAAATAGTGGACCATGTGTCTAAGGCTGGTTTGCCAAGATCTGCAGGTCATAGAACTTGACACAGAACTCCGCTGCTCTCTCTGGTCTTTCAAGTCCTTCCTCACAGTCTTGCTTAGAGGTAGATCAAATATACTTGGGGCGTGGGGGAGCGGGAGGGAGATTTCAGAGAGCAAGGGGCTCAGTTGTCCCTCACCCCTCTCATTCCACCAGCAGGACTGATGAGATCCTGCCTCAAAGGTCACCTCTGCACTCAAGAGAAAGTGTCCACATGTTGTGGGGACAAGGAATGCTCCAGGAGTCTCAGTAACCCCACGTGGCAAGCTCCGCCCACCGACCCTGTCACCCCTCCCTCTGTCTGGCTTCCTGCCTTTGTCAGGACTAAACTCAGCTGTGGTAGCTGCAAGCGCTGCTTTGCTGGACAGGGAGCCAGACTTCATAAACTCAGAATCAGGAGGAAAAAGACAGTCTGTGCCCCTCCAGTCATTGAAAGTCCTTCTATGGGAATTCGCAGGATCCTTTCTGGAAAATGAAATGAATTCTCTCATCCCAAAACTCAGTGGAGCACTGCTTTCAGATACAGACCAGTATCCACCACTTCAGTCTGAAAAAGAAATACGAACGGAAGTCATTAATTTTTTAAAAATCATGACAATTTGAGAGATTTAATTTTTCATTTTATTTCATTGAGGTTGACTATAAACTCTTATGTAAAATGGAAATGCCTGTAAATTCCTAACAGAGGAAGTTTTCTCTTCAGTCAATACACACATGTGTCTCTGCCTTTCATTCTTTTTTAAGTTTTAATTTTCATTTTATTTTGAGAGAGACAGAGAGAGCACCCAAGCTGGGGAGGGGCTGAGGGAGAAAAAGAGAGAGAAAGTCCCAAGCAGGATCCACCCCATGAGCACAAGCCCAATGTAGGGCTCGAACTCACAAACCATGAGATCATGCCCTGAGCCGGAATCAGAGTGGGACCTCCACTGACCGTGCCACCCATGTACCCCTGAATGGTTTTCAAAAGCAAATAACACGTTGCTCATTCGTTTTGGTATGATTCACAATAAATAACATTTTGTTGAAGCCTTTTGAGTGCTAAGGACATTTAAATATTCAGTCCTTTTTCATAATCTATTAGCCTCTAACTTTTCAGTTTGTTAAACGATATACAATAGATTGTGAGAAAGTCTGATGAGGGACCTGGCCTGACCAAGGAATCATGCCTATGCAAGGACCTGGGGACACCACATGGGGGGACACATGCTCTGCCACAAGGTCCTCACAGTTGACCTCTGGGGCTGGACAGGTCTTGGTAGTAGTGTAGCAGGATTCTCGCACAGAGTCATGGCACGAAGGCTTTTCTTTCCAGGAAGCAACTTTATTCCTGCCGGCTCCACTCAGTTAGGTTCCTACTGGAAGAACTGAGCCCTGAATGCCAGTTCAGTTCACCATTCAGTTTAGGGACTCTCTCTCTCCCTCTCTCTCAAAATAAATGAATTTAAAAAAAAAAAAAAGCATTGCTCTTTGGAGAATTGGAACATCATCTCTGTGGGAAACCGGTTGCCCAGAGGACCACGGGCGGCAAGTGGGAAACCCCTCAGGCCCACAGTGCGTGTGAACATGGCAAACTGGCCTAAGAACACATGGGGTCTCACTGGGTCCTTCCCAGGGTCCTCTGCCCAGCCCATCTGTCCCTGACTGAGCTTGTCCCCCATCACCCCCCCTCCCTCCCACCACTTAGCCTGCCTGTCTTTTCTGGGTCTCTCTTCTTCCTTCCTCACTCTTCCCAAATGGTCACTGTGTTGTTCTCCTGTTTGACTGATACTCATGTTCCTGAAGGTATCAAATGGCTCGAACACTGCATATGCACGTTCTAGAAAGTGGGTGTGGGGTCACACAAACACCCCATCCCCAGCAGAACTGTCTGAGAGGAGTGATAATGCGATCTCCTGCTTGGCCCCTGGCTACATCTTCAGGCTTGACACAGAGTCTGGCCCCAGGGAAAGGTCTAGAAGGCCATCTGTCTGAGCTCAAGTTCTTCTCAAGCTCTCCCCAGGCTCACAAGCAACTGCCCTTGGAGTGGCCTTCCCACTCTCATAACCTCCTCAGTTTTTTCTCACCCTCTTCTCCTACCTTCCCCACCTACATCTGGAAAGAGCTGGGGGCTCCGGAAATCAAGATGAGTCACAACACCTCAACGGCCACCATACGCATCCCAGATAGCTACGTGTCCCTTCTCTCACCGCCTTATACAGCGGGGGCTGAAGGGTTTCCTTCCTTCCTTCCTTCCTTCCTTCCTTCCTTCCTTCCTTCTTTCCTTCCTTCCTTCCTTCCTTCCTTCCTTCCTTCCTTCCTTTCTTCCTCCCTCTTTTCCCTCTCTCTCTCTCTTTCCAAAATTCCTGTTGAGGGGTGCATACTGTCCTCACCCTATACTGTCTGGTTCCAGACACACTTTACTTATCCAGATGCTCTGTGAGGAAGCAATTCATTCCCAGTGAGCTTAAATTTGGCCGTCTGAATATCCTTCTTTCTATGTATTTGGGGAAAAGCAAGCTTTAAGAATTGCTTTACATAACTCTTTGCCATCTTAAACAAGGATTAGCCTACTTTCACTTTCCGTCATCAAGAAATGTCATTACAATAAACGCCCTTTTCTCATATGCACAGTAACAGGAGTACTTTATAATCTGTCTGTTCTGCTCTTCTGATTCTGGGCTGGCTAGCACTGTGTCTGGTGCTAACCACATCTCCTAATTTGCCTTTTTCTCTCATTTAACTAGTATTTACTATCACCACCGTGCAAAAAGTATTTCTGGCGGATCGTAGATGATGAAATGTCAAGATGGTTGGTCGGCATCACGGGCCAACAAGAGCCCTGCGCCTCCCAGCGAGGGGTCAGACTGGGCAGTGAGACCAGAGGTCAGGCAGAAGCTCCTAGGGCCGACACAACAGAGGCGCGTCTCCAAGGCTTGTGGCCACGTCACCTCCCCACCTTCCTCTTCACCAGGTTTGTGTTAAGTTAAAATTTTTCAGGTTCTGACAAGTGGCATGTTAGGTAGATGAGTAAGTTGATTAACTTTCCAAAGAGACTTTTTGCCCTCTCATGCCCCTCTATTTATGTAATAGACTCAGTGGCCTTCCACAGAAAAGGAGATAGGTTCTTCATATTGAGATAATCTTCCAACGACTTAGCTGTATTATTCATTCCAAATTCAACACTTCTCTTGCGAAACCGCACCATTTTCGTGAAGCTTACCAATGATACTGCAGAGCAGGACACGGGCCTTCAACTGCGGGTGAGCTACAACAAGGAAGCATTTAGCCTCGTCTTTACAATTCAGTCATTTTTTCCCCAACTGCTCCGTCCGCTCACGGAGGGCCGGTGTGTAACCTCCTCCACGGGGTGTGAACATCCCCTGCGCAGAAATCAAACCAGACCGGCTGCCCTCCATCTGGTTCACCTGTGGACGGTCACGGCTCTGCCTTCCTGACTTCCTCGACTTACCGTGGAGCAAGAGGGATGTTGGATCAAGCCCCAAAGTCTCACAACCGGACACTCTCTGATCCTGGAGATCTTGTAGTAAAATGCCGAGCACCAACTCCTTACTCATCATATACTTCATAAAACTGTCGTCTTCGGAAGGAACCCCAAATTGCAGGTGGTAGGCGACTGTGGCATTTTCACCGCTGGAAGGCACACCAAACAGACAACACGTGTATCAACAGAATCACATTGCATCCCAGGAAACTGACATTAGCAAGACTATAGTTCTAGTTCCTTGTGTTCTTCTAGTACAAAAAAGCAAAGGGCATACTGTCCCACAAGAATCCTCTTCTGTAGTTTTGTCACAAAAAGCTGAGGTGACCCTACACTCTTCCTTCCACCTAAAACACATCCTCCCAGAGACCCCGGGGAGAGGCCTTGAAGGAAGCCCATCCTCTGCTCCAAGACCAGCTTTTCCTCTTGAGTTCCCTTCTCCACAGTCTCACACTCCGCCCTCTCCCTGCCCTGCCAAGTGACTGTCAGAGCTATTTGGTTTAACCAGTTCATTCCTTAACCTTCATCACTCCCGGGCACTGCCGGCCTCAGAACTCCTGAACTCCCACAGGCTGCTTTGTTGGCAGCAGCAAATCCTACCTCCCTGGTTTGTCTCCAAAGTGAGACACATCCCCTTTCCCCCTCCTGAAGCTCCCAGCCTTGCAACTCTCAGTAAAGGGACCTAAGGAAAAGGAGTCTTCATTTCCTAGAACATATTTTTCCATTTCCAAAATAAAAATAATCACAGGGCTATCCTCGGTTAATTAGTAGCTTATGCTGGCTCATTAAACGCTACCTCAACATCTAGGTTTTTCAAAGTTATCCTAATACTTTGGTCAAGAAGGCCCCGATCAAGAGCCTG
>PJEM01020086.1:0-14264 GCA_004023845.1 Helogale parvula
ATCTCTTACCGTTTGAATTTTGGTAGTGCATGTGCATTTAGGAATTTGTCCATTTCTTCTGTGTTGTCCAGTTTGTTGGCATATAGTTTTTCATAGTAATCGCTGATGATTGCTTGTATTTCTAAGGGATTGGTTGTAATAGATCCTTTTTCATTCATGATTTTGTCTATCTGGGTGCTCTCTCTTTTCTTTCTGAGCAACCTGGCTAGAGGTTTATCCATTTTGTTTATTTTTTCAAAGAACCAACTCTTGGTTTCATTGATCTGCTCAACTGTTCTTTTGGATTCTGTATTGTTTATTTCTGCCCAGATCTTTATTATATCTTTTCTTCTGCTGGGATTGGGGTGCTCTTGCTGCTTCCCTTCTAGTTCCAGTAGGTGCTCTGTTAAATTTTGAATTTGCGCTTTTTCTAGTTTGTTGAGATTGGCCTGGATTGCAATATACTTTCCTCTTAGGACTGCCTTTGCTGCTTCCCAGAGATTTTGGATTGTTATATTTTCGTTTTTGTTGGTTTCCATATATTTTTTAATTTCTTCTCTAATTGTCTGATCTACCCAATTATCCTTTAGTAGGGTTGTTTTTAACCTCCACATTTTTGGAGGTTTTCCAGACTTTTTCCTGTGGTTCATTTCAAGTTTCATAGCATTGTGATCTGAAAGTGTGCATGGTATGATCTCTATTCGTTTATACTTATGGAGGGCTGCTTTATGCCCCAGTATGTGATCAATCTTGAAGAATGTGCCATGTGCACTCGAAAGGAAGGTGAATTTCCTATCTTCAGGATGCAGAGTTCTAAATATATCTATCAGTTCAATCTGTTCCAATGTGTCGTTCAGGTCCATTGATTCCTTAGTGATTTTCTGTCTGGTTGATCTATCCATTGCTGTCAGTGGAGTATTAAAGTCCCCTGCAATTAGCACATTTTTGTCAATAAGATTGTTTTTTTCTGCGATTAATTGTTTTATGTATTTGGACACTCCCAAATTTGGCGCATAGATATTTATAATTGTTAGCTCTTCCTGATGGAGAGATCCTGTAATTATTATATAATATCCTTCTTCATCTCTTGTTACTGCCTTTACTTGAAAGTCCAGTTTGTCTGATATAAGTACGGCTACTCCAGCTTTCTTTTGGTTTCCAGTCGCATGATAGACATTTCTCCATCCCTTTACTTTCAACCTGAAGGTGTCTTACGGTCGAAAATGAGTCTCTTGTAGACAGCAAATAGATGGGTTTTGTTTTTTGATCCATTCTGCTACCCTGTGTCGTTTGGTGGGAACATTCAGTCCATTTACATTCAGTGTTATTATTGAAAAATGTGGGTTTAGAGTCATTGTGTTCTCCCTAGAATTCATGTTTATAGTGGTGTCTCTGGCACCTTGTATTCTTTGCAACATTTCCCTTATAGAGTCCCTCTTAGGATTTCCTGTAGGGCTGGTTTGGTGGTCATGAATTCTCTCAATTTTTGTTTATTTTGGAACACTTTTATCTTTCCTTCTATTTTGAATGACAGGCTTGCTGGATAAAGGATTCTTGGCTGCATGTTTTTTCTGTTCATCACATTGAAGATTTCCTGCCATTCCTACCTGGCCTGCCAAGTGTCATTAGATAGGTCTGTAACCACTCTGATAGGTTTCCCTTTGTATGTGAGGGCCCTTTTCTCCCTAGCTGCTTTCAGAATTCTCTCTTTATCTTTATATTTTGCCAGTTTCACTATGATATGTCGTGCCGAAGGCCAATTCAAGTTTCGTCTTAAGGGAGTTCTTTGTGCCTCTTGAATCTGAACGTCTATTTCTTTTCCCAGATTTGGGAAATTCTCAGTTATAATTTGGTCTAGTATCCGTTCAGGCCCTTTCTCTCTGTCTTCCTCTTCAGGAATTCCTATGATATGGATATGGTTCTGTTTGATTGTATCACTCAGGTCTCGAATTCTCCTTTCCTGCTCCTGGATTAATTTCTCTCTCTTTTTTTCAGCTTCCTCTTTTGCAATAACTATATCTTCTAATTCACCTATTCTTCTCTATGCCTCGTCAATCTTTGAGATGGCTCCCTCCAGTTTGTTATTCACCTCACCTATAGCCTTTTTTAACTCATCACACCTATTTTCAAAGTGCCAGGTAATTGTCTCAGTTGATTCTTTGATGCTTTTCTCAACCCCAGAGATTAATTTTATGACAAGTTTTTAAAATTCTTGATCCAGTATGTTGTCTAGATCTGTCTTGAACAGTTCTGTGGCTGTGACTTCCTCCTGGAGGTTCTTCAGAGGAGAGTTCCTTCATTTTGTCATTTTTGCTAGTTTTCTGTCTTTTGTCAGCTTTAGAAAGCTTGTTGTGCACTGTGCACCTGTTAATATTTCTTTGTTAATGGAGGCTTATTGACTGTCCAGGGCCTGTCATTTCAGGAAATATTCTTTTAATGGTGTCTCTCAGGTTCTCTTGTTGTGCCATTGAATATTTTATTTCCCTACTCAGCAATATTTGGGACCTGCCGTCATGCACACTTTGGCTTGTTTCTTTGGTGTAGCCCTAAAAAGGAAAACAGACAGACAAACACAGAAGGAACAGAAGCACACAAACGCACAGACAAATCAAACAAAAAAATACATTAAAAGGGGGAAAGAAAATAAAGAAAATGGAGAGGAAAGAGACGAAAAGAGAAGAAGAAAAAAAAGAAAGGGGGTCAGAGACGAAAACGGACAGTGGACAGTCTAAAAGTGTATGCCCAGTTGAGGGGAGAGGTAAGGATGAGATACAGGAGAATATATCTGGATTGCAAGAAAGTAAAAAAAAAGGGAGAAAAGAGAAAGCAAAATAAGGCATAAAAATTTTAAAAATTTTAAGTTAAAAATAGGTAATAATATTAAAAAATAAGTACAAAAAAAGAAGAAAAAAAAGAAAAAATGAAGAATAAAAGAAAAAGAAAAAAAATTATAAGAAAAAAAAGCAGCAGCTCCCCTTCGTGGATAGGTGTGGTTTGGTGTGGTAGTTCTGAGAGGCTGCTCTCAGAGGCTCCGCCTTGGTGTCTGCAGAAATTAGAGAGGCGGCAAGCCAAGCTCTGCTGGAACTATGCACTGTAGGCCATTCTAATGAGTCCAATCTCCTTGTGCCGTGGTTGAGCCGAGTTGTATTTTCAGGTCCGCCTCTATTCAAAGTTCCAGTCCATGCACTTTTATGCTACCACAGATGAGATGTATTTGCTTTGGTGGCTGTCTTCTTAGGGGAAGGAATCAGTTTGTCTTGGCTCAGGCAGGGATTTTGGCTGCCCCTGTTTGAGGTGAGGTGTACAGCTTGAGGCGAGATGCACAGCAGGAGGTGAAGTGAGCGCCTTCATAGACCCAACTGCAGATTCCCAACCCTCAGCCAGGAGCTGCTGGAAATGAGCTGTGTGCTCCTGCAGGCGGAGGGTGTGCCCGAGCCTCCACTGCCGCCAACTCCCTGCCGGGATCGCCCAGGGGCTATTTTTTCCCTGTTGGCACCCGGGATTCAGAATTTGTGTTGCCATTGCTGGGGGTGAGATGTGCAATGGAAATGAGGTGCTTCCACTTTCAAAATTGAGGTCGAAGTGAGCGCCCCTGGCATCGCTGCTGCCACAGCCACTGACTCCGCACCGAGATGGCACAGGGCTGGAAGCTGTTCTTTCCCTTGCACCACCTAGGTTCTGGATTCAGGCTACCCAGCAGTTATATATGGAGTGAGTTCCTCTCTCCAAGCACGGTTAAGCGTTCTTTACCTCTTCCCCAGAGACAGTACTATGGGCGTGTTCAGTGTCTCTGTCTCTTCCCTTTGTCTCTCGGGCTCTGTGCGCTTGCCCATGTTGGGCTGGGGCTCCCACCTCCCCATCTTGGGTTGGCCCGTTTTCCAATCTCCCTAGTTCGCATTCACTCACTCAGATATCTTTGAGGTTCTCTTCTTTCTGGAGTCTGTATTTTCTCCTTTCGCTCTTGCAGAGGAGAGTAATGTCCTTCTCAGTTAGATAGATGGGGCAAATGAAGTTTACAGAGCTCCCTTCCTCTCCACCATCTTGGCTCCTCCTATCAGGTATTACATGTTAAAAATGCTTTTAAGTATTGAATTCTTAATTCAGTGATACATTAAAAATAGCATTGGGGAAAGTCACTTGACATACATTTGACAAAATGTTTATTCCACAAAAACCAGATGTAACCAAATTAAAAATCTAAGGAAGTGTAAAATGGTTGCTTTTTTGTAAGTTTACATTTTTTTAAAAAATTCTGATGCTTTTGTGTAATATCATTGCTGTTTTGTCTTTTAATTAAAATAGTTATATACAGAAGATAGTGTGTTAGAGTAGCAGGTACCATAATAGAGTCAGTTATCTTGAGTTCTAATCATAACTCAGATATTGTACAGTTAATGATATTACTTAGGACACATTACTTATTGTCTCTGGGTTGCCACTAACTGGAAGAGCTCAATATTCATTGCAGCACTCTTTACAGTAGCCAAGATGAGGAAACAATCTATGTGTCTATTGATGGATTAATGGATAAAGAAAATAAAACACATTTTATTTTGAATATATACTATTCAGCCACTGAAAAGAAAGAAATTTTGCCAACATTGGTGAAGTCTGAGGGCATTATGCTAAGTGAAATAAGTCAGAAAGAAGACAAATACTATATAATCTCATTTATGTGTGGAATATAAAAACAAAACAAAGCAAAAAGCAAACAAACATAAACAAGATACATAGATGCAGAATGCATATTGATAGCTGCCAGAAGTTGGGGATGGAGAGAGGGCAAAATGGGTGAAGGCACAAACTTCGAAATATAAGTTAAAGAAAGTCAATGATATGGAAAGGTCAGCATGGAGACTATGCTTATATACAACAGTAATACCCTGTTTTGTATTAGGAATTTGATAAAAGAACACATTATAAAAATATACATCATAAGAAAAAATTTTGTAACTATGTTTGGTAATGGATATTAACTAGATTTAAAGTGATCACTTCACAATATACATAAATATCGAATGTCAATTATACCTTAATAAAAAATGAAAAAAAAATTGAATTTGGTACTCTGTCTTACATAAACATCTATTGGAAAATTGCTACAATTAAGGCTACAGCTAACCCAAATTCAAGTAAAAAAGAATTAGTGTCTTTTTTATTTTATATGAATATATTAATATTTAGCTTAATAATTCAATTTGAAAAGTTAACCAAAATTTACAAATATGTTTATAATATTTATTTTCATAAAATGCAGAAATGGTTGTTGGGAAGCTTCTTCTTCTTCATGGTTTAATGGATAAACCTGTGTCTTGTCATGAAGATTAGGATACATATGATAAAAGTTTAACATGAAAATACTCTAAACAAATGCAAATTACTTTCCAGATCCAAATTAATTCAGAATTCTTTATATAGATTAGTTTATATTTCTCTTTGAAATGGAATTTTCTTTAGAGACTTCAGTCCTCGGCTTCCTTAAAGATTTTTTGCTTAATTTCTGAGACTTATTTCTCTCTTAATTCTCCATTTTATCTACACTCTTTATTCTTGTTCTCTATTACCTATTCTTCCACGGATAATTTAATGATACTTATTTTCAGGAGACCATTTATGTATCTTTTGTTTTTTTCATATATGTCCTTTTGTCAGTTGATAATCCTCCCAGGCTATTATTATAATTCATTTATCACTTTTGAGTTTCACTCCTCAATTTTCAGTTACTTAGTGATGATCTCAAACAGATTATTTTAAAAAGTTATATATTTAAAAGTTAGTTTTCGAAAGCTTTCTCTTTTTCTGTATTTTCTTTCTGAAGTCTTATTACATCAATCACAAGTCTTTTATAAATGACTACATGCTAAATTCAAATTGTCTTTGGGGGTGAAAGATTCTACTGTCTCTTGAAGACTGTACAAATTCACACTCTGATCAGCAGAGTATCAACCTTCTTTTAGACCTATCATTTCACAAGGACTTGATATTAAATAGTTTGGCTTAATTTTCTAATTGAGAGAGTGGAAACTGTAGTTTAAATTTTAAATCTCTTGATTACTAATCAATTTAGTTTTTCTTTCATAGGATTTTGATTATTCACATTTTTCTTCAGTGAGGTACCAGTTAAACTTCTCAGTACATTTTCTGATGAAAGAATACCTTTTTATATAGCCTAGGAATATATCATTTAGAGTTATGTTTGCTGTAAATAATTTCTCTGAAATATAACATAATAACATTAATCAATATTTTCATTTATGATTTCCACATTTTGCATCTTGCTGTTTAATACTTGCCTATTCTGATAAAATAAAAATTCTCTCTTAAATTTTATTATTTTGACTTCACATTTTACTAAAGTTATGTTTATGAGTTCCCTTATATATTCCATTAGTATATTCCTCCATCTCTGTGTCAATACCATATAGACTAAATGACTCTTTTAAAAAAAATGTTTTTGCCTTTTTGAGCTTTCTTGTGCTTTCAATATTACTGTGTCAAATTCCTCCTGTTAAGATTTTTTCATTCAATTTTATTAATCAAGATTGAGATTGTCACTTCCAGATTATTGAATCTTCCTGTTCCTGAACATGACTTTTCTTTTCATTTATTTTGATTGCATATTCTCTAATGGCTATATTCCTGATTTTCTTATATTTTATAAATATAATAAGTAGTTTTATTTTAATTTTTCACACTAATTTTACCTGGTGTTTATAAATATAGTTGATTTTATGTATTTAGTTTCCATCCAGGAACTTTGCTATAAGTCATTAAAAATAATTCATCTCTAGATGCTACAATATCACCTATATGAAAATTTATTAACACAACATATTATAAATATGTGTATGTGTGCAATAACATAAATAGATTATATGTATTCATATATATGTATAGACACTCATCTCATACTGAGAAAATATTTTTAGAGAGTAATTTATTATATCTTAAGTTCAAAATAATATCTATGATTTTTCTTAACTTTTCCTTCACTCGTTGGTGACATATTTTTAGTTTCAAGAATATTGGCTAATATCAATATCTGAATAATGCTATTTGAAATCATAGGAGGAGAGGTTTTTGATGGGCTGGGTTAATTGAAGATAACTTAATGGAGCAATGTATACTGTAGAGGTGAGTTTGAAAGGAATGGATATGGAATGGATAAAAGCATATTCTTCCATACACATCACATACACAAAATAATAACATGGATATTCAGTGACATATCATTTTGATGTAGTGGGTTCGATTTTGTGAACTTAAGTATAAAGTCCTGCCCAAATATACAAGGGGACTTCAACTGAGAATTATATATCATGAGTAATATAATTTATTCCTTTTTAAAATGAAATTGGAAAAATAAGGAGTGAGAAAGTAATTTTAGCGGTGATTAAATTTATCTTTGCATCAACTGAAGCTATTCATTTGACAGATTCTCATAATTTTATTTTCTGTTTTTTTTTTTTAGTTTATTTATTTCTTTTGAGAGAGAGTACACATGAGCAGGGGAAGGGCAGAGAGAGAGGGAGACAGAGAATCCCAAGCAGGATTTGCCCTATCAACACAGAGCCCAGTGCAGGGCTAGGACTTACGAAACTGTGAGATCATGACCTGAGTTGAAACCAAGAGATGGATGCTTAACTAAGTCACCCAGGCCCACGAGTTTCTGCTACTTCTAAGGCAGTAGTAGAAGTAATAATATAAACTATATCGTTCCAGATTCCTTATTACTAGAGTCATATTAAGTTGATGCCTCAAGTAGACAACTTTTCTGTTCCTGATTTAGTAATCTTAGTTTCCTGAAAACAACATGAAAATATCATCTCAGAGTATCACTTATTTTAATATATATAAGGAACAGATTAAAGCATTAGATTTCTACAACAGCTTATGCTTTAGTTTAACTATAAAGTTGCTCAGAGAATATTTTTGACCCAATAGTTCTCATCTTACCACAATATTAACAGATAGTAAAATTTGATAAATAAAAGATGAGCCGAGAAAATAATTATATAAAAGGATTCAAGTACCCTAATATTTTTAAAGAAAAGTAAATCATTTTAATTGGCTGCAAATTCTATTTCTTTGAATAATGTACAATTTTGAACAGGTTGATGTTTTCTTAATGAGATTTTTAGGTATAAAATTATGTGAACAATAATTAGTTAATGAATCAACAAATATATATATACATGAAGGGAGTAAGGGAAATATTTGTTAAGAAATTGTCTCTATAATATATGTTATTTTTACCCAAGTTCATAGAGAGTCATTCATGTGTCACTTGGGTAGAATTGAACATTGAACATTTGTTAAGTGAATATTGCAGTAAATATAAATTCTAGTAGTGAGTCAAATGATTTGAAGAGAATTATTTTTTAAAAATACAGCCATAAAAGAAAATCATTGATGAAGAGTAATTGAGCATATATGACTGTATTTTAGATGAACAAAATAAAATGAAATTGATTTTTCTTAAAAAATGATAATTACGTGGGTATCTGGAATTAATGTTCGTAATGCACAAATTGAAGAAAGTTTTCACTCAAGATAAATTCTGTTTAAAGATTTTTAAAAATGACTAGTAATTGTTGACTGTGTTCAACAAATAAATTATATAAATATAATAGAGGCATGCATATGAGAAGAAAAGTTTATGTGGATTTGAAATAATGAGCTTTTTGCCATATGATTTTAAAAACTGAAAATAAATATTCAGAGAATTAATTAACAAGCCTTAGCAAAAATGTGTATCCTTTTTTTAGTCCATAAATGATCAAGTGCTAAGTACCAACCCAAAGTCTACATTATAAATATGCATTCAAGAGATATACATTTGTACAAAATAAGAATGTGGTCACTGTAATTTTTATTTGTGTGTGATTTCTGGTGGTGGCTGTTTCATTTTTCTGGTATGATTAAGAAAAATCACTGGTATACTTAAACAATAGCTGTCTCTGAAGATTAAAAAATTTCATGTTTGACACCCAGAAATTTTAACAGTGAAAAGCTATGTAGAATTTTTGAAGTGAAAAATAATCGTCAGTAGGCTAAAAATACTTGTATGTATGAATAACAGGCAGTATTTTTTCTTTTACAAATTCTTCGAAGAACATTTACCGTTAATAAACATACTCAGTATTTCCTTAATTTACTCTAACAAAACAAAAATAATGTAATAAAGAGCTACTTTTACTAAGTTTTTAACCATCTGGATATTGAGAGACAGATTGTCTTTAGCTTACGTGTGTTTGTTACACATATCTGTATACTTAGACTATAATGTATACAAACGTCAAACATTTAGATTTTTATAAATAAAGACTTTCTCTGGTCTTGCAGTACAATTTCTTAGAGAAATGAGTGTTCTTTTGAAATTGAAAGGTCCCTGCAGCTATATTTGATAGAACTGCCAAAAGCCATCTATGAAGCTATCAAGAGTGAAGAGCTATTATACTTGAGTTCAGCAGTGTTTGAGGGATAAATTTTATTTACACATATATATTCACACACACATATGTAGTTATGTTTCATTTGACCATGCATAGCTTCTAGACTGTAAAGTCTGAGTTATTTTAATTGCAGTTATTTCATAAGTTTCAGGGGATAATAGAAGGTGTCATTGTAATAAAATGCTACATAAGATGATACTTTTAAGAAAGTATAATGTATGCATAACCAATGAAAAGGTATTATATAATATTTCAAAAATATATTTATATCCATTCTTCCCATAAGCAAGTAATTTATTTTAGGAGCTTCTGTTAAACTAGGGTTAGAGTAATTGTAATTACAACATAAGGTTACATAAATATTATAATTCTAAAACATAAATGAATGTAACTGTTTCAAAAACTATATAAAAACTCATATTATTTTAGAGTTACCTTCTGTGTGTTTCTGTGACTTTATAACACATAACCTGCACAATCGAAAAATGGATTTTCCTTCAAAATGTTTAGGAAATAAATAAAGCAAGAAAAACTATGATGCTTGTGCAGAAAAAAATAGTAGTTAGGGGATCCTGAGTAGCTCAGTCGGCTGAGTGACTGACTCTTGGTTTTGGCACAAGTCATGATCTCAGGGTACATGGGCTGGGGCCCCACCATCCAGCTTTGTGCTGATAGTGTGGAGCCTGCTTGGGATTCTCTCTCTCTCCCTCTCTCTACCCCTCCTCTGCTTACACACACACACACACACACACACACACACACACACACACACTCTGTCTCAAAATAAATGAATAAACTTTTAAAAAGAAAATATAGTACCTATTTTATGCAAATTAAAAAGCTTTTGGGGCGCCTGAGTGGCTCAGTTGCTTAAGCGTCCTGCTTCGGCTCAGGTCATGATCTCGTGTTTGGTGGGTTTGAGCCCCGCGCCAGGTTCTCTGCTGACAGCTAGCTCAGAGCCTGGAGCCTGCTTTAGATTCTGTGTCTCCCTCTCTCTCTGACCCTCCCCTGCTCGCGCTGTCTCTCTGTGTCTCTCAAAAATAGATAAAAAACATTAAAAAATTAAAAAAACGCTTTTTAGAAAGTATTTTAAGTATCTTAGGTGAAAAGGACAATGGCATTATGATAGTGATAAGCAGGATACTGAATTAAAAAACTGATGAATATGTATTGTCTATGAGGCGATCTGATTCTTTACTCATATTATCTAATTTACTGTCCATAGAAACACTATGAGGCAGAGTATTATCTCTCTTAAGTTTGTGAAGAAGCTTACCTTAAATTTTTTTAATGGTTATTTTAGAGATAGAGAGCGCATACGTGTGTGGGTATGAGTGATGGAGAGCCAAAGAGAGAGGGAGTCACAGGGTTTGAAGCCAAGCAGCTCCAGAACCCGAGCTGTCAGCACAGAGCCCAACATGAGGCTCAATCCCACAAACTGTGAGATCATGACCTGAGCTGAAGTCGGTCACCTAACCAACTGAGCCACCCAGGTGCCCCTGAAGAAGTTTACTAAAAATATCAAACTATTTCCCCAAAGTCACTCAGGTACTAAATGGTAGAGCCAGATTCAAATCCTGGTCTGAATTACTCTCAAGGACTGGTACTCATGCAGGAGCAAGATGTAAGAGAATTTGACAAATTTATTTTTGTTCTCTACCATATTTCAAAATAATAACTCTATTGTTTTCAGGGCACTTTCACAAATATTAACTCAGAAAAGTATGGCACATTTTTGAAAGAAGACAGAAAAAACAAGTATAAGTTCATTTTATATATGAGGTGACCTATCATAGTTTAAGAGCATTGCTCTAAGTTTTACAAATTAATTGTAGATGACTGGAGAATAAATTTATGCCTACAAAGTGCTTTTAAATATGTCTTTTTTTTTACTAGTTTGCCAAATTGCCAATTCCTAAATACATATGTTAAAAAGAGCTAAAATTTCAAGATGGGAGCACTTTACAGGGATTGATGCAGCCAATTTAAAAGAGATTATGGATTTTCATTAATTTCTTAATGAGTTAAAGCTGTAATTCCTTTATCCATTCATATTAAAGTGGTTATAATTTTCAAATTCTGTCTTGGTTACATTTAGATATTAGGTGAGTAATTGAATATATTTATTCATCTGATCGTAAGGGAAGTTACATGAAGATGGTCTTCTAATAATCATCTTAACTATACCTGTCTTCATAAGGTACTATACAGCAGTAATCTAAGGAGCAGAGCTTTTAAGAAGTGTTGTGAAGTAATGGAGAACTTAATTTTTTGGAAAAATAAGAAAAAAAGGACTTGAAAAATCATAACTATAGTTCCCTGTGGTGCTATAATATCTACAAAGTAATCTCAGACACATGACCTCATTTTTTAATCAAGCATTTGAAAGAAGTATAATTCCTATTTTAACATGGGAAACGTGAGAGTTAGACTCACTGAAGCTTTCACCATAATTGGGATAGAAACTTACCAATATTAAATCCCATGTACTTTTTGCTATACCATAATGTCTGTCTCCTCCTGAACATTTAAATCTGACATTCTCTCTTACATGTTCAAACCAAAGCCATGGGAATGCAATTTTAAACTTCTTGTATTTATTTATTATGTTCATGTGAATCAAATAACCCATATGTCCTTATCACTTTGTTTTTGGATCTGACATTACTTATTATGTATTGTGCTTATTGCATTATATTGCAGATCACTTATTTGTTTTCATTTAAGCCTAATTACTTTATATATAATCTACTTTATTAAACAAGGAATTGTAAATTAATAAAAAATTATCCCATCTCTAAACATCCAGAAAATAATTCAGCTTGAGAGTGTTTAACTATACATAATAAAATTATTTATTGGAAGGGTAATACATTGTAAAATAGGATGTCAAAATTAGTATCTAGCCTTTTGTGTTGGTTTATTTGTTTTTCCTAGTTTGAATTATGAAGAAAAAAGCAAGATAATTGGGAAGTGAATTTAAATATCATTGTCTGTATAGTCACCAAATAAATGTATGATTTGGAAAATTTGAAAATAGAGACTCAAATATGAAATGTTTTTCATATGCTCTCAGGTAGATTTCAGATGTTCCAATGAACCATGTCCAGATACTATTTTTTTCCAAAAAACTAATATAAGGAATTAAATATCAATGGCTAGTAAATAATAATATGGTTATAACAATATAAAAGGTTAAGGGAAAGCATAGAATTATAATTTTTAATTTATGAGATAACAATTGGTTTTTAAATAATTGTAAATAATAAATAGTGTGAATGAATATATATATTACATATAGTGCATGCATGTACTATTGCTTGTGTATACATTACATGTATACATTATTATATTTGTTATGTATTTGCTATGCTAATACAAATTATATATCCATACATACATTTTCATGAATATAATAAATATAATTACATACCCATGCATTTTTGTGTGCATGTCCCTTCTTTTCCATGTTAATAATCTAATATTTTTCTCTATGCGTGTGCTTCTAAAATCCTTTACACATATATGTTGGTACATTTATACATAAATCCTAATATTAACATATTGCTAGGTTTTGGAACATCATTTTGGGGGGCTTAAATAATGAAAACTACACCTTCTTTGTGTTTTGATTAGTCAGTGATACTTATCTGCTGTGGTGAGCTGGTGTGGCTCTAATTCACTCTTTACTGATATATGGCACAGAGAAGTCACATGTAGAAACAATCATGAACATTCTTCAATTGGACATGTTTTCAGTCTGAACTATAGTGTTTTTATTTCCATGGTCACATTCCAAAGATTAGAACTGTTGAGTCTCGGTTGAAAGGAATATACATGCTTCTGTGTGTTTGTGTATATTATGTATATTATAAAATTTAATAGAGGTTTCCAAAATTTCTTTTGAATTACTATAACATTTCACATATCTAGTAACATTGAATGAGAGAACCCCGTACTCTCCATTTCAGAAAATATTGCATATTATAGTTTTTGCTTATTTCTTCTAGACTAATGTGGTATAAAATAATATCTCTTTATTATAATTTCCATTTTCTATGCTACTAGTGAACTTGAACATCCTTTCATATATGTTTTTTTCTCTTCGGAATTTTTGCCTTGTAAACTGTTTACTCATAATTTAGTACAGACATGGAGACATTCTTATAAATGGAGATTTCTCTTACAAATGTGAATGTCTCTGACAGAAGGGTAACTTCTACTTTCAGAGATTTTGCTATGTCTACCATTTCTTACAAATAATCAGCTCAAGATAATCTTTATCCCAAAGAGACATATTTTGAGGTGATATTTCTGCTCCCCTTCAAATTTATATATTTGAATTTAACATGATTCTGTACTAGCTACGTCTGGAGTGGACTCTCTGACATCTATAATTTTATCTTGGCACATTATTTGTAGCAGAAATTGCTCAGTGCAATCTGTCTGAGGTAGGACTCTTTTTTTTATTTTTTTTTCAACAAGCAAAACAAGTACTACAATGTAAAAATATTAAAAAAACGATAACCCTCTCACATGCATAAATGAAAGGTTGCACACAAAGAACTCACATCTTTTCAAGCTTCAATAGTAAATATTCTGCTACTATGTATTAAATACTGCAAGCTTTGCCCAAGCTAAGATGAAACCACATCATAAATCAATAAGCATTTTGCATTTTCTTTCATTATCTACTCAAAGTCATGCCTACTGCACCTCTAAACATTTCATTAAATCCAATGATACAGCAAACACTCCCAAAATAAACTTAGATTGTATTGCAGTTTCACTTAACAGTATATAAAATGCTGTGTTGTGACAGGTATCAAT
>PJEM01020087.1:0-14301 GCA_004023845.1 Helogale parvula
ACGTCATCAGCGGCCTTGTAACAACCGTGCGTCTGGTCATCGTGGCTCTGCTGTCACGTGTCATCCTAATCCTCCTTTGTGAACGGCGTCCTTCAGACCTTCCGCAGCAGAGGGTGGCAATAAGAGCCCGAGGGGCAGCCCTCGTCCCCCAGCGGCGTCTAGCGGGAGGGGTCACTCTGCTTACTGACCCCCGTGGCCACTCCCAGCCCGTCACAGGCACTGCGGGGCACTTGCCACAAGCCCCAGGTGCCCTCGGAGCCCAGCAGGGTGGCTTCTGATCCTTTACAGGAAGCCGTGGTCCACCCCGGCCGTGCAGCTCTGGTCAGTCTGGGGTCCTTGCTCCAGCTCCCGGAAGCCGGGGGCAGAGAGGCGCTAATGACCGCACTGTGACTGTGCCCCTACCTACCGGTCTGGGGAACGTGTCGGTGTGTCCCTTCCCCCTGCATCGCGGGGCGTGGCGGTTTCGACGCTGCCGTCTTCCGGGCTGTCGTCCCCGAGCCTCTCGGTCCCGAGCTGGCGCCGCACAGCAGCCGCCTTGTCTCCGCACTCGCTGCGCCGCAGCCTGTGGGTGAGCGCCCTGGGGGTGCCGGCTACGTCATGGACCCCGTCCTGCGTCTTATCCTCAGGGGTTTGATGTTCCCAGTGTAAAGCCTCCATCGAGCAGAAAGCAGTGATTTCTCTTTGTTCTGAAAACCATGCGTTCCTACTTGTAGCCATTTTAATATTAACGTCATTGAAGATATGTTAGATCTCACACGGACTTTCTGTTCGACGTCTTACTTCTGGTAAGCGTGTATTCAACACATTTGCAGGAAATGCCAACGCTCCCGTGTCACTGGACTCGGTCACTTCCGCGGTGACACGTGGCCAGCCCGCAGCGCGGCGGCACACCTGGGGCCCCGGCTGTCACCGCGGTGACGGTGAAGACCAGGAGGCCAGGCTCACACCACTGCCATCCCTCCCACGGACACACCCACCTCTCTGCCACCCAAATGCCGGACACCGGGCCCCACAAAACCATTCTGGGGTCCACTTCTTGAACTTGGTCTCTTCTAGAATGTTCTTTAAGAGGAAGCATGGACTGTGACCTCTGGAGCCGGCCCTTTCTCGCTCGCCGTGCGTCCCCAGACACCCACCGAGGATGATGGAGCGGCAGCCGTGGATTTCCTGGCGAGTCCTACCCACGGGCTGGACTTACTGGGGTGTCCTTACCCGTAAGGCGCTGCAGGACGTCCGTGAGGCTCCCGGGCTCGGGGTCTAAACATGAATCTGTGACAAACAACCACGCTTGGGTTCGCACGTGAGAAAGATATCCTCCCCGGGGGGAAGCCCCGGAGGTACATTCGGGGACGGACGCAGCTGCAGGCTGTGTTTTTCATAAACCATTATCCCCATAAACGGTGGCCCATGTTTCCCTGTCACCGGCCACACTGGAAATCTGGTTTCTTTAGCATCCCGGCCAGCATTTGGTGTGGCCACTGCCTTTACTTCAGTCACTCTGATTACAGACACCTAATTGTGCTTTCAATTTTAATTTCCCTAATGACCGAAGATGTCCACCATCTGTTAAAGGCGTCTCTATTAACCTGGGAGGCTGGCAGACAGAGGGAGGTCCAGAACCGGGTGCATTTGGAGTTGAGGCAGGCGGGGCAGGGGGAAGGGCCCGACCGGCAGGACAATACGGACGCCGCGCTGCTCTGCCGCTCTCAGCTCTCCGGGTGCGGCCCCTGCAGCGGGAGCGCTCGTGCAGATGCCGAGAGGTACTCTCGGCCATGCCTGTCCCCTGTGCAGGCCCTCGGCCAGGCCACTGCTGCGGTCTCCGGAACGGCCCGCGGGCCATGGGGACGGTGGGATGGACACGCAGCCGGATGAAGTGAGGAGACGCCGGAGCCCCCGTGCCCATCCCGGCAGAACCCTAACGACCTTCCACGCCACCGTCTGCTCCGCCGCAGCCCTGCAGACCTCACGCGAGTTCTCCCTGGGCCAGCTAGAACCCGGAGGCACGGGGTGAGAGGCTTGGAACCAGAGCCCCTCCCCCTTCAGGAGCAGCCCTCCAGGGTGGCATCGCTCCACCCACCGGGACTCGCAGAGGTGCCGTCTCTATCCCTGATGGCGGCCTCTTTCCTCCTACAAAGCAGGTGCCTGACGAGCTCTGACCGCCCAGGCACTCATCTCAAAGACGGCGATCTGGAGTCAACCCAGCGCCGGCCGGGGGACCGGATACAGAGCTCACACACCCCGCACCGCTACCGTCCGAGGCTCCCTTCCCAGGGCTCACGGTCCCACCTGGGTCTCTGGGTTCTCCTCTTCTCCCGCTTTACTGTGTCACCCTTGTGTGTGAAGCTCCCCAGGAAAGATGGGGCCCAGACCCCTAGTCAACCGAGCTGGAGCCGAAGACCAGCAGACCCGGCCCGGCCCATCTCCTCACACCCACGACCTGGCTGTGCGCCCTGGAAAGCTCAGGACCCGAGAGGGGCAGCCCCGTGGCTTCAAAGCCCCCAGGACCCCGCGGAGGGCGTCCTCCATCATCACAGGCCCTGCGAGGGCCAGTCCCGTCACGTCGCTGCACGTCTGTAGGCTGAGACCAGGTGCCCGAGGCAGGAACACGACTCGGATCCTGGCTCTTTCCTGGGTCCCAGAGCGGAGATGCCCGCAGGGTGGGGCAGCTGGTACCCCCGAGCGAAGCCAGGAAGAGGACCGTGTTGCAGGGAGTTTGGAAGGTAGAATGGCTCCTGAAGGTTCGAGGAGACACCGGGCCAGGACAGGGGCCAGATGACAGCCCCGGGCAGGGCCCCAGCCAGGCCTCTGCCTCCCTGCACTGGCTGCAGCCTCCCGGCTCGTCGGATGGTCAGCGCCCTCTGGCTGTTGGTGTGCTGCCGCTTAGGGCCCCGGGGAGTGGGACACCTTTGTCAAGGCACCTGAGCCTCTGAGTGAGAGCCAAGAGCATCTGAAAGGTCACACTGTGCCCCGAGCCCAGACTTGGCCCTGCGTGCGGTCCGTATGTGTGCCTCTCGGATCTACTTCCCTGGAGGCCCTCCCCTGCACGGCCTGAGTCCAACGGGCAGCAAGGAACCCCCTGGGGTACACGGGGTCGTCAACACCGTGACCCAGGACTGACAGGGGCGGAGGCCTAGAGTGGGGCCACCCCCGTAGCGCACGTGTACCCCGACAGCCCGATCTCACAGGGCACCTGGCTCTCCAGGATGGCACACACCGCCCTCACCTGGGGCCGAACCTACAGCCTGGGGAGTGCTCCCGGGCCGGGGACAGAGCAGGCCAGGGAACAGGCGGCTGGGTCCCGGGACTGACAGGTCTGCCCTGAGCCCTGCAAGTGCTCAGGTGGGGCGACTCCTGCCCAGCCTGCAGGAGGGACGAGCAGGTACTCACGAATAGAGACGGTCATGCAGCGCCTGACTTCATAGTCGCACGTTCTTACTTGCTGGCAAGTAAAAGTGTTGATGGCCCAACAGTCGTGGCATCTGAGGTTATAGGTCCCTGAGAAACATGAGCAGCGTCGGCCCCGCGCCCCGTGCAGCACCTCCCGCCCTGTTACCTGCTGGCTGTGCCCTCCCCCTGCAGCCCCCCCTGCCCTGCCTTGAGGCCTTCCAGAGGCCGGCACCGCTCGGCCCCAGACGGGCTCTGCTCTGGCCAGGCTGGCTTCTGGGCAGAGAGCGGGTCCACAGAGGAGCGGACCCTGTTCCCCGAGTCGGCACCAGGGAGCACGGCCAGGCGGCCGGCGAGGGGACCCGGCGCCCCGCACACGAAGGCTCATCTGCCCCAGGGCGTCCCCCAGTCGGGAGAGGCCTGCGCCCCCCAGACGCCCAAGGATTCGCCACCGCTGCCCTCCCCTGCTGAGGGAGGGCCCAAGCTAGAAACTCCTTCCCGGCTCTCAGTCTGGAGACCCTTCCAAAGGCCCACACGCCCACCAACTGCTCTGACAACGGAGGACCCAGCCGCCCAAGACCGCAGAAATCCCCCTCAGCCTCTTCCCCGGACCGTGGATGCCGTTAATTCTTATGGCCCCAAACACAGCGAGGGGACGGATACTCACAGCGCCTAGTGGACGTGCCCTGAGTCACCCAGACGGCCAGGAGCACGGCCCAGACCAGCAGCATCGCCTGCAGGAACAAGAGTTGTGGGTGGGGAGCCCCGGGGCCCTGAAGTGTGGGCAGGGAGGAGCCCCAGGGCCCCCACGCCTGGGCCCAGACCCGGGCACTCTGCCCCAGGACAGCCCCCCAGTCCCCCGGCAGTGCCTGGCTCAGCACCATGTTCCCGCAGGGCCCAGCGGCTCCCCTAGTCTAGGGCCCAGGGTCCCCAGAAGACACAGCCCCCCGCGCCCCAAGTGCTGTCTCCCCCGAGGTCCATCTGCCTTTCAGGGTCAGGGCCGCCCATCAGCGCTCAGGGCCCTGCTCCAGGGCTGGTCCTGCCTGAGGGTGGGGGTGTCTGCACTCCCGAGACTGGGGCTCCCACTCATCTCAAGGGAGTACCTGTCTGGGGGGGTCCCTGCCTGAAGAGAAGGTGGCTGCATGTCTGGGGGGGCGGGTTGGAGGGTCCTGCCCAGGCTCTGGTCGGGGTGCCCCCTGACTGGCGGTGCACCTGCCTGAGGAAGCCGGCCACTTGTACAGAGGAGGGTGTCCACCTGTGGGGAGGAGCCAACGGCCCGGGGAGTGGGGACTGCCTGGGGGAGCACTGCCCTGGAGGGGCCCTGCCTGGGGGTACAGCAGCCTGAGGGGAACCTTCCTGGGGGAGCACCGGCCAGGGGGCGCCCTGCCTGGGGAACAGCAGCCTGAGGAAGGGCCTTGCTGGGGGAACAGCAGTATGAGGAGGATGCCCTGCCTGGGGAGCACTGGCCTGACGGGGAGCGCCTGTGTGGGGAGCACCGGCCGGAAGAGGGAATGGCCCTCCGTTGGTCAGAGTGGCACCACCTGTCTGGGGGGAGCACCTGCCAGAGGGGCGGTGAGGCACCCGTGTGGGCGCCACCTCATGCGCTGGGTCCCCACCAGGCAACGGACCCGAGCAGCCGGACAGCCCCCAGCTGAGGGCCCGGGTCAGCAGACCACAGTGCCCCTTAGATGGGGTCGGTCCGCCTCCCACCCGCTCCTCCTTTTCCCAATCGAAAACAGCCTCGCAGACTCCCAGCGCCCTCCGTCCCCATGTGCCCCACGGAGACCCCGGAAAACCTTCTAGAACCCTGGCTGGCCGTACCGTTGAAGCCAGTGGGGAGAGAAGGGTGAGAGGAAAGACTGCCGGCCCCAGCCGCCCTTCCCGCAAACGCAAACGGAGCGCGAGTCCGCAAGGGGGCGGGGCAGGTCTCCGTTGGTGGGCGCCCGACTCCCGGCAGGCCCCGCGCCACGCGTGCGCACGCGCACACTCGGAATCTAGAAGGTTCTGCAAGCGGTGAAGGCCCGACTCTCAGATAGCCCAGAGGCGCCAGAGGTTCCAGAAGGTTCGGGGCTTACCTCACAGACGGGCGACACAGAAGTTAATTTGGAGAAGGTTGGACGCGTGGGGTCCTGGAAGGTTCCAGAAGGGCTGGGCTAGTCCCAGTAGGGTGGAGGGTGAGGGGACAGGAGGCGAGGCGATTTAGGATCCAGAGGGCTAGGGGGCTCGGGGCGTGTCCCTAGACTGGAGTGGGCGGTGCTTGCGGAGAGCGATGGGGGGTGGGGGTGGGGGTGGGGCCGTCAGCCCGGCAGGGTCCTGCTGGCACACCGGGTGCTGCCACTGCCCTGGAGTCCCCGCTGTGGAGTCCCCGCCCCTCCCGGACCCACCTGGAACTCTTACCCCCCAACCCCCGCAGTTTCTGAGCTTTCTTCCTCCAGGCCCTTTGTGCGGGGCTGAATTTGATGTCCGCTGGATTTGATGTTGCTTCTTTAGTTTTCCAGAAGGAAAACCAGGTCCTTGACTGCGACCCTCCCCCTCCCCTTACCTCCGCTGACCTAGGCCTGCACGCCTGTGCTTCCTCCCCGCACTGGGCTATCCCATCAGGCTTCCTTCTGTCCCTTGCTCCTCACCTCGCTGTCCTAAATACTTTCTATTTCGGACTGGGAACTGTGGGGGGCATAGGTCTGGGTTCCCAAGAGGGTCCTTAATTTGCAAACGCGAGGATTTCCTGCCTCTCCTTCCTGGCCTCCCTTCTGGTGCTCTGTGCTCAGAAAAGGGCTCTGGATGAGTCCACAAGCCCCTTGGATGGAAATCTCTCCGCCTCCCCGCCAGACGGAGGTGCAGAAGCGACACAGCCGGGGACCTAGGGGAGCATCCTGCAGCAGAGTGCCAGGTTCTGGCCTCAGGACCGCCTGATGCCGCGGGGGCGGGGCGGGGCGGCGGAAGGTTCTGGCAGCACTGCGGCCACGGAGAAAGTCAGACGGCTGGCATCTAAGGCATCATGGCCCGGCGGCCCACCTCTGTCCATCGCCTGTAGGAGCAGGACACATCTGCGTGGACAATGTCCCCGCGCTTTCCCCAGGCTGCTCCTGAGGTCAGGGTCAGGACAGTCCGAGGTTGACTCCCGGGTGGAGGAGCCCCAGATGACTTCCCCCAAGATGTGGGCAAGAGTGCGGTGTGGAAAGGCCTGTGTCCCCAGTGCCCAATGCGGGAGCTTGGGGCCCCGCTGGCAGGGGACGTGCAGGTGGGGAGCGGGGCAGGGAGCGGAGGTGCAGGTGGGGAGGGGAGCCGAGGGAGGCGACAGGTGGCTGCTGGCAGCTGACCCTCCAGCTAGCAGCCCAGAGCCCTGCTTGTACACAGCGTGTGTGCTCCGTGTGCGTGGTGTGGAAACGGTGCCGAGACACAGAAATCGCAGATGAATGTATCGAGAGAGCTTCCTTGCGGTTCTTCTTAATGTCTTCGTTTTTATTTATCGGGTTATTTGAAAGCTGATGGCATTTATATTTCCAGCGTGTTGGATATATTTTATTGTAGACTCCAGACTAATAAGAGACGAAGTCAAGAGTGGACAGAATGTGTGCATGTGCGTTTAAAACCCTGCGCTCCGCTGCGCCTGAAGGAGATGCCCGCGCCCGCAGGGTTCTAGGCCGGCAGAACCGCCTTCCCACACTCGAAATACCTGAGAACTCTCTGCGTGGGTGGTTTCCGATGTGAAAGGCACAGGGACGCCCCTTCTTGTGGTTTTGCACGTAACCTGTGTCGTTTCCCCTCCGGGTTCCTTAAAGTGTTCTCTTCGGTTTCCTGTGAACGAACAGGCCCGGGAACAGGGGACTTTGTCAGTGCGTGTGACCCGGCAGTGGTGCCGGCGTGTTGTCTGCGCTTCCTGAATCTCCGGCGAGGTCTGTGAGGCCCGCGGGAAGGTGCTCAGCCCGTGTGAGTTCGGGTGACACTTCGGAGCCGCCCTCTCCTCCTCCCTTCGGGCTCCTGGCCGCTGTGTGTTACTGACAAGTGGCTCCTCCCGAGGTTCCGGGACGTTCTGTCTGCTTTCCTGGTGTTTTTGTCCGGGCGTTTCGGCCGCGGAGATGTCTGCCGGCCTGTCTTCAGGCTCGCCGAGTCTTTCCGAGGCTGCGACCGGGGCACTGACGGGCCCATGTGACGCATTCCTCGTCTCCGTCAGAAAAGAAGTGGTTCTGCCTCCTAGCATTTTCCACGTGACCCTCAGCGGTCTCCTCCCTAAGCCCACGCTGCGTATCTGTCCTCACGTGTGGTCTGTTTTCTCCATTGGCGCTCTCGGTGTCTTGGCCATTTCACATCCCCTGTCAGACAGCGGTGACCCGTGTGTCATCTATGTCACGTCTGTGTGCTGGCTTTTCCTCTCTAACGGTTTATCTTGGCTTTGGTCAAGCCTCGTGTGTCTGGCTGCCGGCTTCTCCCAGACCCACGGCCACCCACCTCTCGTGTAGACCCCCCCACAGCCAACCATCGGAGAGAAGATGGGCTGTAGAATTTGGGAAACATTCCAAAAGGAGCCTAGGGGTGCCCAAAAGAAGGCGGAGCAGGAGAACCCGTGGGGTGTGAGGCAGGCGGGCCATGGGGCACCTTGGCATCAGGACGCACCGCTGAGGATGAGCTGGCAGATGAGGAGGGGGCTGAAGACGGGGACGAGGTGGGGGTGGCGCTGAAAGGAAGGGGCCCCCTGGGGACACTGGGGTCGGCAGGAGCCCAGAGCAGAGCTGAGGAGACCTCCTGCTGCCTTCATGGAGGGCAGCAGAAGATCCTTCTAGAAAGCTTCCTGTGGGAAGAGTGAGTGCACAAGGTCCAGGGGCGGGTGGGGGCTCTGGAGACGGAAGCGTCTGGTGGTGCCAGGGAGGCAAGACTAACAGACGAGCTGGCTCTGGGCCACAGGTGGGAGGGGATGGAATGCCCTCACATCCGGGGCACAAGGCTTTGACTGGGGGGGACAGGACACCCGGGCCGCCGGGGGTGACCCTGGAGCCCCCGAGCTGACCTCGTGGCCCCACTCCCCGTGTCCAGGCCCAGGCACCACGGAAATGATGATCCTCTTTGCTTTGCTCCTGGTCATGGACCTGCCAGGGGTGGAGACAAACGTCACCGTGGCTGCAAAACAAGGTAAGTCCGGCCCCTCGGCCTCCTGGGCGGGGAGAAGGAGGGGCCAGAGGCCCCTGCAGACACCCGGCGGCCACCCAGCTCTGGACACTGCCGTGGCCCCGGGGCAGACGCAGGGCAGTGGTGTCAGTGAACAAGACAGCATCTGGAGGGCAGCCTGTGGGTGTGGACAGCCAGTGGGGAGCCTCTTGATTTGGGGGTCCCGTGCTGGGCAGGTGGGAGGGGCTGGGATCCCGGTTTATTCTCCAGCACCGGGCTGTCCCCTCGGCGTCCCTGCCTTCCCGGGGGACATCAGGCTTGGTGCCCCGCGTGGCCCGGCCCTCACAGGTCCGCCAGGGCTGCGTCAGGGAGCAGAGCAGCTGCAGAGGGTGACCGGCTTCTCCCCGGGAATGGAGTCCTGCCCTAATGCAGACCCGGCAGCGGGCCACCGCCCAGGGGAGGGGGTGCAGGGCCTGCGGTGGGGGGAGCTGGCAGGTGAGTGGGAGGGCCCCGGAGGGCCGATGGAACCTGAGGTGCTCTGTGTGTGTGTGTGTGTGTGTAAGGTAGGGGCCGGGCAGCCCAGGGGAGAAGACAGAGCCCTCGGGACCAGTGGTTTTGTGCTCACTGGAGGAGGGAGAGATGGGGGGGTGGTGCTCATCCGACAGGCCACAGCGCTGTGACATTTCACTTTGATACACTTCCCCTTTCAGCTGCAAATCTGAAGTGTCACGTTTGCGAGATAGAGAATAGTTTCAGTTGTACACATCCAGCGACGTGTCCTAAGAGTGCTCAGTTCTGCGCTTCTGTCGCCGTGAGTGAGTATCATGTTCATCCGTGGTCACAGGCAGCTCAGTCCGTCCTTCCAGGAATGCGCAGCAACCTGGTTCTTCGCAACAGGGAATAACTAATATAATCACGTTCCTTCAAGAGAAACCGTAGAGCACAGTCCTGAGACACCAGGTGCGCAGGCGGTGACAGGGACCAGCTGACGCAAGAACAGTGCCACCAGAGGGCAGAACGCCAGGACTGGACCAGAGGAAATATTGGGGCGTAGAAAGCAAAGTTTGGAGGGTCATTTGTATTCGTTTGTAAGTGAACAGTTCATGTCAACTGCCCCCGAGAAGCGCTTTCACAGGCAGTGGAAGTAAAGACAGGCGCGGGCTGACAGTATGTTCTGGAAGGAGTGCGTGTGCTTTGAACTGTCTGGAGACCAGTGCTCTGCTGCGTGTGCATCACCCGTGAACCTCGGGCTGCAGTGGCTGGGATGGGCAAGAGTCCCTTCCTTCCTGTGTGTCACCCGGTTACAAAGTCCGGAGCAGCCTGGGAGTGAGCTGGGGGGTGGGAGCCTGTACACCCCCAGACGGAGAGCCCCAGACCCGGGCTCCCAGTGCATGTGGGCTGCCGGCAGGGGCGAGGTGGGGGTGGTCGTCTCCTGGGCACACTCAGGCAAGCCACCCCCATCCCCAAAAGCACAGAGGTCCTACCCTGTGCTCCTTGGCGATGGCTCCTGACTGTCCCTCTGACAGAGGGGCCTTTAACCGCCGGCCTCTGAGCGGGGCTCCGGAAGGTCGTGGTGGGACAGGTACCGACGGAGTCCCTGGGCTCAGTTCCCGTGACGCCTTCTACGTCCTCTCTCCTCTAGGGATGTATCCTCGGTTTTACATCGTCTCGAAGCAGTGCTCCCGGTATTGTCCAATAGGTGCCTCGCTTGCCCGAGGAGTCCAGCCCTTTGTCCTCACGAAGCCCACGCCCTTCCTGTACGTGCACTGCTGTGCCGAGAACCTGTGCAACACTCCGGAACCGCTCATCCACGACCCTGTCTACCGGGAAGGCGTGCGGGCTATTGGCGTGCGGAGCCGAGCGGCCTCGCTGCTGGTCCTCCTGGCTCTGTCCTCCACGTGAGGGGCCTCGGGCGGCGCCCACGGAGCATGGCACAGGGACCTGGACTTGCCGCAGATGCTGGGGACCGGCCGCATTAAACCTGTTTTCCGGGGACTAGCGCGCGGTCTGCCTCTCGGCGGGGAGAACAGGTGCGTGGGGACCACGTGCAGTCCGCACGCCCCAGCTCGCACGCGGAGCAAGCGCAGACCCCGGTGACCTGTGCACACGTGTGTCTCCCTGAGCACAGGCCTGTGCTCACCCCAGCGCTCTCCCCCGCTCCGTCTCCGAGGGCTTCCCTACTGCTGGGGGCGGGGAGCGTCACACCGACGACGAGTGTCACAGCCCGGACCTCTGGAGGTTCAGGGTCACTGGGCAGACGGGATGCAGTGGGCGTGAACCACCCAGCAGGGAAGGTCTCCTGGGCGGGCCCCGGGGTGGGGGGGCCGCTGCCTGCAGGGACCCCGGGAAGGCCCTCTTCGGATGGGGGCGGCACCAGGGGGCTGGGTCTCAGCTCCTCCCACATCCGGGATCCTGTGGAATGAACTTGGGCTTCGCCCCGCATCTGGCAGGGTGTGTGGGCTCACAGGTTCTCCCAGCGCGTTCAACCAAAGTCGCGAGGGTCACATTCAGCGTCTGCACAAAACAAGTGCTCTGCTCTCCTGCCCCTGTGTGGACTCCTGGAGCGCGCTGCACGGAGCCCCGCCCGCGCTCGCCTTCCTCTCCTCCTTGCCCCCCCCCCCCCCCCCCCCCCCCCCCCCCCCCCCCCCCCCCCCCCCCCCCCCCCCCCCCCCCCCCCCCCCCCCGCCCTGCCACCCCCTCCCCAGGGCCAGGCCCCACCTGCTCTGACACATCTACACAGGGAGATGGCTGGGCGGGGCAGCCTGGGAACCTTCCAGAAAGAGTCTCCATAGCCCCGGAAGGAGGCGGCATGGGGCAGGCAGTAGACGGTTTCCGGGCCACCCCTGAGGCATGGACAAGGCCCGTCTCTGTCACATCTGAACCTTCCACAGCCGAGGCATGCGCGCATCCTGGGGGCGCTGCAGAGGGAGGGCCCCGAGGGTGTGCCGGCAACTCCGACAGCGTCTGGTCACCTCTTGTCGTGCGCGTGCCCGTTTCCCCAGCACAGGCCATGCGCTCTCGCCTGCGGCCCACGCTCCACCCTGCGAACAGTGTCCCCGAACTCAGGCTGGGGCAGCTGGGGGGCACCTGCCCCGGAGGCGCCGGCAAAAGCGGGCGCGTCCCCACAAAGAGCCAGAGAGGCAGGGCACCAGCCCCGCACCGGCCTTCGCCGCCCCCTGGCCTGGAGTGTCCTCCAAGACAGGCGGGCGCGGGTGAGCCGGCTGGAGGGAGAAGCGGGACCCGGAGAGGCCCTCTGGCTGGAACAGGGGGTGTCGGGAAGGAGCGCTTTCCCCGACCGGATGGTGCAAAGGGACACGTTCTCGTAAGGGGACGAGTGACAACGAACTGGGGACGTGTTGTCACCAGTGGCGCAGATCCTCTGTCTAGAAAAGTGAGGAAGGGAGGGGGTGCGGGGGCCGGTGCTCAGAACAAGAGGTCACGGGTGAACTCAGGTTCAGGCATGAAGTCAACCCTGGGGCGTCTTCCGCCACCAACAGCACGAGTCCGGAGACCCAAGGGGCGGGAGCGGGCGGGGGTCGTGGCTGAGACCCGGAAGCGCTTGCTGGTGGGGCTTCCCTGGGAGTGGTCCATGTAGAGGAGGGCGGCGCGCGGGGGAGAGGGGGGGCCCGGTGACACCTGGGCGGGGCGAGTCCCCCGTGGACACCCGGCGGATAAAGGAGGGGGTCGAAGCAAAGTGACCAGGACAGGACCAGGCTCCGCCGACCCCGTGCAGGTGCAGAGCGGTGTAGTGGGAATAATCGAAGGCGGAGCCTGGGGGGGGCAGGGGGTCAAGGTCAATGGAAATCATTCGATATCCCTGCGGAAGTGACGGCTCACGTGAGGGGGAAGGTATGAATCATCCACCAATGCAGCTGCTTCTGGTTCTGTGTCTCCCTCTCTCTCTGAGCCTCCCCTGCTCCTGCTGTCTCTCTTTCTCTCTCAAAAAAAATAAATTAAAAAGAAAAACATTAAAAATAAAATAAAAAACACCTAAAACTCAAAATTTATAGGCCTTTTCCAGTATTACCTCCTAAATACCTGCTAAAATGTTAAAATTTACAATACACAAGAGGGACACCTGGTCAGGTAAGTGTCCCACTCTTGTTTTCGGCTCAGGTCATGTTCTCACGGTTCGTGGGTTCGACTCCCACGTTGGGCTCGGTGCTGACATTGGGGAGCCTGCTTGGGATTCTCGGTTTTCCTCTCTCTCTGTCCCTCCCCTGCTCGCACTCTCTCTCTCTCTCAAAATCAATAAATAATTTTTTTAAATAATAAAATTTACAAGAACAAGAAAATAAGAAACAATGAATCAGTAGAAATAAGCTAGCGGGGGGGGGGGGGTGTCAAACACTGATAGTAATAGACCCAAAATACAAAGTGAATTTGCCTACAGAAGAGTAAGAACATAGAAAACATGACAAAAGAACCAATTACAGTAAAAAAGATATTAGCAAGTCGGCACCTGGGGGGCACAGGGGTTAAGCGTCTGACTCCTGCTCTCCGCCTCAGTCATGACCTCACAGTTCCAAAGTTTGAGCCCACATCGGGCTCTGTGCTGACGGCGCAGAGCCTGCTTGGGGTTCTGTCTCTCCTCCTCTCTGCCCCTCCCCCACTTGTGCACACTCTCTCTCTTGCTCTCTCAAAATAAACTTAGAAAAAAATTTTTAAATATTATGGGGATCTCACTGAAAGAAAAGAAATCCAAAGAGAACTCCCCAGCAATGAGAAATCTGGCCGTTGAGTATAGAAACACGACAGATAAATGAAATACCGTATTGTGCACAGATGAAGGGGGAGACGCTGGACTTTGAGCTGTTAACCGTCAAACAGGTACTTTACCAGCGAAACAGGTCTATTCAGAGAATTGCGACTCAGGCCACGTGAGCTGCGGCGGAACTGGAGGCGATACTGCAAAGGGGAGGGACGGTATTTTATGACAAAGAAGGAGGAAGTTGGGAGGGTTGTTTTGAAGGAAAGTCCACTGTGGAAAAGCAGACCTTCAGGGTCATGAGGCTTCTCTCGGGCCGCGAGGCGGTAGGTGGATTTCCCGTAGGAGCCGCACTGGCCGCCTCCCCTGCTGAGCCGGGGCCCTGCCGCCTCCCTCCCGGGGCCGCGGGGGACCAGCAGATCCACATCCCGGCAGCCCCTTCCAGCTTCGAAAGTCCACGTCGGCGAGGTTTCTCTTTACTGTTTTCGCAAAGCTGAACAATTACATTAAGGAAACACAGACAAAAGGAGACGGAAATACAAAGAGAGTCTGGAATCCACGGAAATAGAAAGGAACAGTCCTCCACAGAAGTAGGCAGACCTCCAGAAGACATTGAGGGGATGCAGCGCAGGCGGAGTCACAGTCCGAACCGAGAGGACGTCCCAAGGCCGCCAGGGGCAGGGAACCGACTCCGGGATTTGTCCGTGGTCTCCATGGTTCGGTCCGATGGGATGATATGAGACATGGGGACTGATGGCGGGAAGGAAAGCCCTAGAACACAAGCAGCAACGCGTGTCTGACTCCACACCCCCCGCGCCCCCCCCCCCCGCCCCCATACCAGCGCCCATGGCTCAGGCCCCAGCTCTCCCAGGACTTGCGGCTGGTTTTCAACAGCTGTATTTAGTATATGGGATTGGATCCCGCGGTGCTTGAAACTTGGTGCGAAGTGTGTCGGTGTTGTGAGCTTCAGAGACGTGTTCCTTGTCCCTCAGCGCCGTCCTGTCACCTGGCCCCTCGGCGGCCGCGCGGCCTCACCGGTGCCCCGGACAGCCGTCCCCACGCCTGTTGGGAAGCCCTCTGTGCGCACACAACACAATGGCGCGCTT
>PJEM01020088.1:0-14295 GCA_004023845.1 Helogale parvula
TTTCCTTTAATTCACTGACATCCATACTAAATTTTGGGTCACACTAAGTACCTGAGTTACTTCTCTAGTGTTATGCATTCACATCACAAATATCACTCCCATGGAAGAAAACCTTGGCTCCTAGGGAAGCACATACACCGATGGGTAGCCCTCCAAAGAGCCACAGTGCAGTAACAGACACACAGTGTAACTGTGATGTGAAAGCGTCACTGGGAGGAGTTGCTGACAATGGCAAGAAGGGAAAAACAATGTCTCAGTGACATAGCACATGCCTGTTCCTGTCTGCAAAGATGACTGAGATCTCCCCCGGATGAAATCGACTGATGAGGCAAAATACCCAGGCTCTAGCACCTCAGGAAGTCATGGATGGTCTTCTAGGTGAGAGGCTGACACCTTGAACCCAAGGATAGACTCAGGTAATCAGGTTCAAATGCTGGAGGTTCCCTAGAATACTGTAGAAAGATTTTACGACACCATGTATTACCACAAATTTGAGGAAACAGTCATCTTGTTGCATTAGTTATCGACTGCCTCATAAATATTTGTTTTTAGATGCAAACAGGACATCTAGAAGTGATGGATGTAGGTTGAAAACCCCATCCCCACAACTCTGAATCTAAAAAGGTCGGAAAACTAAAAATGTTCATAATTCTGATGGCAGCAAACCTGTCCTAAACATATATGAGGTTACTTCCACTCTTTGCTTTCAGTTATGTTACACAAAGGCAGATCTGTGTTCAAAGAAAACAATTCCTTTGTTAGAGAGAATAATATTAGCTAAGTGTCATTTATCAGAAACAGCAGCGGCTTCTTAAGGAGGACTCTCATTACTATCACTGCTTATAAAGCTATAGATTTTCTTTGGAGCTAAGGATCCAAGAGAAACTGGACTATGTTTTTAGGATGCAGTGGTAACAAGAAGGAAATTCTGCCAGAGAATAACTTAACATTCACCTGTTTCGTCTATGATTGTATGTGCACATTTATGGCAGCCATGTGAAAACTATGAGTCATTTCTTATACCCACGTTTGCCAACTAAAGTATCAACATAACACTTTCTGTCGTTTGTATCATGGTATCTTAATGGGGAGAAATGTTCCATGAAGTCTCAGTACACACAGGGCCTATTGCTTTTCTTCAAGATCACTATTTTCCAAGTTATTTGTCAACCCCAATTGCAGTATTAGAGAACATCCAGTGTTTCCATTTCGGGCTCCCCTTCCCTAGGAATAATCTCCGATTTTTAAAACTGCAGTCCTGCCATTTCTGCTTAGTGCCACAGGTGCCACTGTACCTACTGGGGGATAGCGCCACAGGCGCCAAGGCACTATTGGGGGATGATGGTCCTTCAGGCATAAACCCCAACCATCCCTATCATAAAGAGGACCAGTTTTCCAGATCTCTGCCCCGACCTCATCAGGCCTTCTAAGGAGCCACACATCCCAGCTCTTTTAGCATGGGAAATGAGTCCCTGTAAGCCCTGCTCAGTCTTTGAATTGGCTGCACTATAACATTCTAAAGGCGTATGTGACAAGCTAACATCATACTCAATGGTGGATGCCAACCTCACCCTCTGGTAAACACAGTATGAGACAACTAGCCAGAGCAACAAGGCAGGAAAAAGGAATAAGGGCAACCAAATCAGGAAGAAAGAAATTAAACTATTTATATATGCCAATGACGATATCATGTATATAATACTAAAGATTTCATCATAAAGGAGAAATACTGAACAAGTCTGTAAAGTTGCAGGATACAAAATCAATTTTAAAAATACATCATTTTTATAGTATGATTGCTAGAAAACTACTGTTACTAGAAAACTACTAGAAACTAGGGAAACTAATCTCGGGCTTTGCACAGTCACACTGGACTTGGTTCTCCTGTCGCTGCCGCCTCTGCTGCTTTCATGCAGGGCTATGGTGGAGTGGCAGGATGGTGGAGAAATGGGGAGTTCGGTACTTTCTGCCTGCATCCCTCAAAAAAAGAAGGGCTGAAGCCAAAGGTGTTTGAACCGCAAGAGTCTGGGAAAAAAGAGACAGAGTCCACTAAGAAGACAGCCTGCTGGTGCGTGCTTGTGAACTGGAGAAGATAAAAACGGGTCAGGACAGGGAGGAATGAAGGGGAGTGAGCCCCCTTTGTGGAGAGTTGAAAAGAAGAAAAGAGCGACAGGGGTATCTTAGAACGGTCCCTGGAAAAGACAAAAAGCTCAACCTGGGATGGAGAGGGAGTTATTGGATCATCCCATCTTAACCTCAGGGCTTTCAAAGAGGGATTTTAACTCTAACTGGAATTTCCTTTGGGCTGGGTGCCAGGTCCAAGAAATCCCCTCCAAGACAGATGGTGCGCAAGGGATCACAGTCGCAGTCTGATTCAGGAGGAACCATCCCCTACTCGATCACCCAGTAGGAAGGGCCCCAGCTTGCAGGATTACATTTAGGGTGGTATCATTAATGTGCCTGGAGCAAGATCTGGAAATGAGGCTGGGCATGGCACATACAACATGGCCCACCATCGCTGCTCCCGCATCATAATGAGACCAGACCCAAAAGAGTTTTGCAACACCAGGTTTGAGAAGGGACTGTGGGGTCGCCATTTTTCTCCCCACAACGACTAAGACAGGGCCTTAGGGAGCAGCCAGCAGGACCCACAGTGGAGACCAGACCCACCTACTCCAAACCACGCCCATTTGCACTGCATAGCAGTTTTGTTACCTGAGGCTGGATACTGAAACAGCCCCTCTCCCAAGATCAACACTGACCTACTGCCATGATTGACCCTTGATCAATTCCTGCTATAAGGATATATTCTCCCTTATCTCATTCTTATCTCTCCCCTCCCCTGTACTGGGTATTCTGGTCATAGGTTTGCTTAAACAAGCATATATAATCCATTCTCTTGATGCATGTTCTTTCTTCATCTTTGCCTTCCTTTCTCTCTCTCTGAAATAATCAGACTATATAGTTTCTCTGGGTATCATTATCTTCGTGTTTTTTATTTCCTCACATCCTGCTGTAATCTCCTTTTTCTCCCTCTGCATTAAGCCTTTTTGTCTCTCTGCCTGGTCAAGGTTCAACTTCATTTTCTCCCCACCCCTGTCACCTCTCTATGTACATGCTCTTGCACCAGCACTGCCTCCATCCTGCTCTTTATTTGCTGCTGGGACTACTGGTTTTGTGCTTCTAGACTGCCCTTTGTCTTTGTTGTTTTTCTACTATTGTTTCCTTTCAGTTTGCTTGTTTGTTTGATTTGATTGTGCACTTGTGCGCTTTTGTTACCTGTTTGTCTGTCTGTTTTCCTTTCCAGGGCTACCTAGTATCCAAAATCTATAAGGAACTCACCAAACTCCACACCCAAAAAACAAATAATCCAGTGAAGAAATGGGCAGAAGACATGAATAGACACGTCTTCAGAGGACATCCAGATGGCCCACAGACACATGAAACGTTGCTCAGCGTCACTTATCATAAGGGAAATACAAATCAAAACCACACTGAGATACCACCTCACACCAGTCAGAGTGGCTAAAATGAACAAATCAGGAGACTATAGATGATGGCGAGCATGTGGAGAAATGGGCCCCCTCCTACACTGTTGGTAGCAATGTAAACTGGTGCAACCGCTCTGGAAAATAGTGTGGAGGTTCCTCAAAAAGCTATCCATAGAACTCCACATGACCCAGCAATAGCGCTGCTAGGGATTTACCCAAGGGATACAGGAGTGCTGATGCATAGGAGCACATGTACCCCAATGTTCATAGCAATACTGTCAATATTCGCCAAATCATGGGAAGATCCTAATGTCTATGAACTGATGAATGGATCAAGAAGATGTTGTTTATAAACACAATGGAGTACTACACAGCAATGAAAAAGAATGAAAACTGGCCATTTGTAGAAATGTGGATGGAACTTGAGTGTGTTATAAAAAGTGAAATTAGGCAGAGAAAGACAGGTACCATATGTTTTCACTCATGTCTGAAACAGAAGAAACTTTATTGAAGACCATAGAGGAGCGGAAGAGGAAAAATAGTTAAGGAGAGGAAGGGATGCAAACCATGAGACTGTCAAATACTGAGAACAAACTGAGGGTTGATGGGGGTCGGGGAGAATAGAAAAGGGGTTGTGGGCATGAAGGAGGGCTCTTGTTAGGATGAGCACTAGGTGTTATTTGGAACCCTAGTTGACAATAAACTGTAAAAGAAAAAAAGAAAACTAATCTCACTTATAATCACATTAAAGATAATATATAATAATTAAATATCCTATTCATAGGATATGAAAGACCTATAAACTGAAAAATATAAGATTAATGAAAAAACTGAAGACACAAATAAATGTAAAGACAGTCCATGCTTATGGATTGAAAAAATAGTTTTCAAATGTATATAATACTCAAAGCCAGCTACAGATTCAAAACAATCCCTAACAAGATTCCATTGGCATTTCTCCTAGAAATACAAGAAACAGTCCTAACATTTGTATGGGACCACAACAATCCTTAAATTGCTAAAGCAATCTTGAAAGAACAATAAGGTTGAAGGCATTGTACACCCTAATTCCAATTATGTATTAAATCATTAAATCCTAATTATGTATTAAAACTCATAGTAATCAAAGCCCTGTGGTATTAAAGTAAGGACACATATATCAATGGGAAAAAATTGGGTATCTCAGAAATAATTTCATATTAATGGGTAATTTGTGACTTTATAAATATATATAAATTATATATATAATTATTAAGCCATAAATTATATATAATTATAAAGTCATAAATTACCCATATATATATATATAATTTAATATTACTCATCTACAAGAAAGGACACCTCACCCTCTGACAACATGGATGGCCTTTGAGGGAATTATGGTAAGTGAGATAAGTCAGAGAAAGACACATACTTGCATGATGTCACTTATATGTGTGGAATCCTTTAAAAAGAGTCTAACTCATTGAAACAGAAAAAAATCATTGACAAGGAATAAGGGCAAGGAAAATGGGGAGAGGTTGGTAAAAAGGCACAAACTTCCATTTTAAGATGAATAAGGCATAGGATCGCATGTAGAACATGGTGTCTTAGATGATAGCTCTGTATTTCATAACTCAGAGCTGCTGAGAGAGAACAAATGAAGTGTTCTCACCAAACTAAAAATTAAATACATGAGGCAATCGGGCACCTGGGTAGCTGAGTTGATTGAGTGTCCAACTTTGGCTCTGGCCATGATCTGGCACTTCATGAGTTCGAGCTCAATATCAGGCTCACTGCTGTTAGCACAGAATCTACTGGATATCTCTGTCTCTCTATTTTTCTGCCCCTCTCCTACTTGCACTCTCTCAAAAATAAACAAAATTAAAAAATACATAAGCTGATGGATGTGTTAAATTAACTAGATGGGGAAGGGTATCCTTTCAAAATGTATACATATAGATATCCCCATGATGTGCACGTTAAATATCTTACAATTTTATGTCTCAATTGTACCTCAGTAAAGCTGAATATTAAGAGAGAAAGAGAGAGAGAAAGAGAGGAAGAAAGAAAGAAAAAGGGAAAGAAAGAGAGAAATGGAGAAAGGAAAGAAGGGAATGAGGGATGGAGGGAAGGAGGGAGAGAAGAAAAAAGGAAGCAAGGAAGGAAGGAAGGGAGGGAGGGCGGGAGGGAGGAAGGGAGGGGAGGAGGGAGGGAAAGAAAGAGAGAGAGAAAGAAAGAGAGAGAGAAAGGGTAAAAAAGAAAGGGCAGCTTTAGGGGAGAGTGATGGAAAGTACCATTTTAGAAAATGTGGTCCAAGAGGACTCTGAGCTGAGATCTGAATAAAGCAAGGCGGTCAGTCTCAAGACACTTATGGGGAAGAGAATTCCCAGGAAGTTGCAAGGGATATATTTGATGTATTTGCTAAAGAGCAAGAAAGACCTTGGAGCTGAGTCCTAAGCGATCCTCCAGCACCAGCAGGGAAAGCACCAACCATGGGAATGCTCATATTTCCTATCATTTTTAGTCTAAAAGGGATTATTCACAAATAGGTTTTATAAAACACTTTGGCTGCTTTTTTTAAAATGTTTAGTTAGTTAACTTGCAGTGCAATATTAGCTTCAGGAGTAGAATTCAGTGATTCAGCACTTACATGTAACATCCACTGCTCACCCCAAGTGCCCTCCTTAACGCCCAACACCCACCTACCCCATCTCTCACCCGCCTCCCCCCATCAACCTTCAGTTTGTTCTCTGTTATTAAGTCTTCTGTGGTTTGTTCCCCTCACTCCTCTTCCTCCTTTTCCCATGTGTTCACCAGTTTTGTATATTAAATTCCACATATAAATGAAATCACGTGGTATTTATCTTTCTCTGACTGACTTACTTCACCCAGCATAATACATTCTAGATCCATCCACATTGTTGCAAATGAAAAAATTTCATTCTTTTTGAAGGCTGAGTCATATTCCATTATATATATCTACATACCATATCTTCTTTATCCATTTTTTAGTCAATAGATATTTGGGCTCTTTCAATAATTTGGATATTCCAGATAATGCTGCTATAAATATTAGGATGCAAATATCCCTTCAAACCAGCATTTTTGTAAACTTGGGCGAAGTATCTAGGAGTACAATTGCTGAATGGTAGGGTTTTTCTATTTTTAGTTTTCTGAAAAACCTCAGTACCGTTTTCCAGAGTGGCTGCACCACTGTGCATTTTCACCAACAGTTCAAGAGGATTCCCCTTTCTCTGTATCCTCCCAACTTCTGTTGTTTTCTGAGTTGTTAATTTTAGCCATTCTGACAGGTCGCTGACAGGTGATAAGGTACCACCATGGTTTTGATTTATAATTTCCTGATGACAAATGATGTTAAGATCTTTTCATGTGTCTCTTGGCTGTCTGGATGTCTTCCTTTGAAAAATAGTCTATTCCTGTCTTCTGCCCATTTTTAACTGCATATTTTGTTTCATTAGTGTTGAGTGTTATATGCTGTTTATTTTTTTGGATACTAACACTTTATCTGATATGTCATTTGCAAATATCTAGGCTGCCTTTTAGTTTTCTTGATTGTTTTCTTTGTTGGTTGTTATCTAATTATCTTAGTGAAGTCTCAATAATTCATGTTTCCTTTAGAATTTTCTAGTAAGACCTTGCTATAGCCAATGTCAAAGAGGTTACTGTCTTCGTTTCCTTCTGGGACTTTGATTGATGGTTTCCTCTCTCACATTTAGGTCTTACATCTATTTTGAGTTTACTTCTGTGTATGGGGTAAGAAAGTGGTCCAGGTTCATTCTTTTTTTTTTTTTTAACATTTATTCATTTTGAGAGACAGAGACAGATCATGAGCAGGGGAGGGGCAGAGGGAGAGGGATACACAGAATCGGAAGCAGGCTCCAGGCTCTGAGCTGTCAGGACAGAGCCCCATGCGGGACTCGAACCACGACAGTGAGATCATGACCTGAGCTGAAGCTGGACGCTCAACCGACTGAGCCACCCAGGTGCCCTGGTCCAGCTTCATTCTTTTTCATTCTCTGTCCAGTTTTCCAACACCATTTGTCGAAGAGGTGTCTTTTTTCCACTGGGTATTATTTCCTGCTTCGTTGAAGATTAGTTGGCCATATGCTTATGGGTCCATTTCTGGTTCTCTATTCTGCTCTGTTGATTTCAATGTCTGTTTTTATGCCACTACCATACCGTCTTGATGACTACAGTTTTGTAATACAGCCAAAAGTCTGGCACTGTAATGCCTCCAGATTTGCTTTGGTTTTCTAGATTGCTTTGTCTATTCAGGGTCTTTTGTGGTTCCATACAAATTTTAGGATTGTTGCTACTAGCTCTGCAAAAAATGCCAGTTATATTTTGATAGGGTTCAGATTAAATGTGTAGATGGCTTAGTATAGACAATTTAACAATATTTGCCTTTCAAATCCATGAGCATGAAATGTTTTCCCATTTCTTTGTGTCATCTTCCATTTCTCTCATGAGTGTTCTACAATTTTCAGACTACATATTGTTAGAGTCACCTTAAGGTGGTGACCGAGCAGCCATTTCTCTGGGGGGCTGGAGGAGAACACGTGCACAGATGACCCCCGCCCCTCACCTGCAGACCTGGGATGTCCTGCCCCATTTGGAAGCAGCCAATAATGAAGTTCCAGCTTCCCACCACCCTGACAGACTAGGCAACCTATTCCATCCTGCCACACCCATAAAAGGCCCTTATTTGATAATCTGCCCTCCCAAGAACAAACCCAGAACCCCCTCACCCATAAAACCCCCCGCCCATCGCCTATCAGGTGCGACTTCCCCGACTCCCCACTCCCCGGGTCATGAGATCTCGCCCGGGAATCACAGATCCCAATAAAGACTTTCTTGGCTCCATAACGTAGTCTCTTTCCTCGCATCTCTGCCTCCATCTATTAAGACTTACACATATCATTTCCCTATTTGGTTAGGTTTATTCCTAGGTGTCTTATTGTTTTGGTGTAATAGTAAATGGGCTGAATTCCTTGATTTCTGTTTCTGCTGCTTCACATTTCATGTATAGAAATGCAGAATTTTTCTGTTCACTGATTTTGTATCTTGTGACTTCGCTGAATTTATTTCTCAGCTCTAGTAACGTTTTGGTGGAGTCTTTCCGGTTTCCTCCATGGAGAATCATGTCATCCTTCAATAATGAAAGATTGACTTCTTCCTTTCTAATTTGGATGCTTTTTTTTTTCTGTTGTCTGATTTTTCTGTTGTCTAAGACTTCTGGTATTATGTTAAATAACACTGGTGAGAGTGGACATCACTTCTTGTTCTGGACTGTAGAGGAAAAGCTCTCAAGTTTTCTCCCTTGAAGCTAACATTAGCTTTGAATATTTGTATATGGCCTATATGAGGTGGAGGTATGTTCCTTCTATCTCTACTTCATTGAGTATTTTTATGATGAATGGATGTTGCATTTGTCAAATGCTTTTTCCACATCTATTGACAGGATCCAATGGTTCTTATATTTTTTCTTTTCACTAAGGTGGTGTATCACACTGATTTGTCAATATTGAACAATTCTGCAGCAGAGGAATAAATCCCACTTGATTGTGGTTAGTAGTTCTTTTAATGTACTGTTGGATTCAATTTGGTAGTATTTTGTTGACAATTTTTCCATTCATGTCATCCAGGATACTGGCCTGTAATCTTCCTTTTTTAGTGGGATCTTTGCCAGGTTTAGAAATCAGGGTAATGCTTACCTCGCAGATGTGTATGGAAGTTTTCCTTCTACTTCTATTTTTTTGGAATAGTTTCAAAAGAATATCTATTAACACTTCTTTAAATGTTTGGTGGACTCCCCAGTGAAGCCCTCTGGCCTTGGAGTTTTGTTTTCTGAGAGATTTTTGATTTCCTGTTCAATTTCCTTGCCGTTTTAAGTCTTTTCAGGCTTTCTATTTCTTCTTTGTTCAACTGGGAAACTTACATGCTTCTAGAATTTTATCTATTTCTCCCAGATTTCCCAGTTTGTTGACATATAATTTTCCATAACATTCTCTTATATTGTTTGTATTTCTATGATGTTGTTTATTATTTCTCCTCTCTCATATGTGATTTTATTTATTTGGGTCCTTTCTCTTTTCTTCTTGATACACCTGGCCAGGGATTTCTCCATTTTATAAATTTTTTCAAAGAGACAGCCCCTGGTTTCATTTACCTCTACTACTGTTTCTTTGTTTTCTATATCATTTATTTCTGCTCTAAACTTTATGATTTCCTTCCTTTGGTTGCCTTTGGGCTCTGTTTGTTGTTCTTTTTTCATTTCCTTTTGGTGTAAGGTTAGGCTGTTTATTTGAGGTTATCACTGGGTGGCATTGTGTCAGGAAAAGACTTCCAGAGCAGTACAGCAGAATTAGAGGCCCAGAAACATACCAGCACCTTCACATGCTCACACACATGTGAAGGATTTTACTAATGAAGAAATATGATGGCATCACTGGGAAAGGAAAAATATTTCAATAAATTAAACTGGAATTTAGTTATCCACGTGGAAAAACAAATTTGGGTCCCTATGCTCTACCATACACATAAATTAATTCCAGATGTATTTAAGGCATAACTTTAAAATGATTAGGAAAAAAATATGTGTAAATATCATTCTGACTTTGGAATAGAGAAGGATTACTAAAGATTAATTAAAATATTCTTCCATGTTTAAACTTAGAAATCCCGACCAGCAAGAGACATGTTTTGTAAAGTAAAATGCCAAGAGGGAGCCTGAGTGGCTCACTCAGTTAAGGGTCCGACTTTGGTTCAGGTCATGATATCACCATTTGTGAGTTCGAGCCCACCGTCAGGCTCTGTGTTGACTACTCAGAGCCTTGATCCTACTTCGGATTCTGTGTCTCCCTCTCTCTCTCTCCCTCTCCCTCTCTCTCTCTCTCTCTGCCCCTCCCTTGCTCACGCTCTGTCTCTCTCTCTCCTTCAAAAATAAATAAACATTAAAAAAATTTAAGTAAGGGGCATCTGGGTGGCTCAGGCTGTTAAGTGTCTGGCTTCAGCTCAGGTCATGATCTCAGGGTTCGTAGGTTCGAGCCCGCATAGGGCTCTGTGCTGACCACTAGCTCAGAGCCTGGAGCCTACCTCGGATTCTGTGTCTCCCTCTCTCTGACCTTCCTCTGCTTGAGCTGTCTCTCTTAGTCTCTCAAAAATAAATTAAAAAACACTTAAAGAAACATTAAAAATTTTTTAAGAAAAATGTCAAGGAAACAACTGAGACGAAAATACTGCAGGGCACACAACCAACAGAAAGTTTAAAGAAATTATAAAAATCTCTAAAAAAATAAGAAGGAAAAAAGAGAAGCAAGGTCAAAAAACAGTTCTCAGAACCTAAAAATGGGTTTTCAAAGACGGACAATTTTACATAGCAGTATGTATATGAAGATAATTCAACCTCATTAGTTTTTAGGTAAATGGAAATCAAGGTTACAGAGAGATAGCACTTATCGTATTTCAGTTGACAATAATTTAAAAGTCCATCAGACCAGGTATTGGAGACAATGTAGATCAACCGAATAATTTATACAAAACGAGGGCATGATAAATTGATAAAACCAATTCAGGGGAAAATATCTTGTAAACCTTGCTGATTCCATAGCCAGCAATTCCTGTCCTAGGCATACACCCGAAAGATCTTCTTGGATACACTAACGAGAGACATGAATAAAAATGTTCATCTTAACATCTTTTATATGAATCCAAAAGTATAATCAGCCAAAATGGGCATCAGTGAGTGAGGAGACAAAATAATTATAATATGTTCACACAATGGAATATTACACAGTAGTGGATATAAATGAATCACAGCACCCAAAATTATTGGATAATCTCAATGACAGGCAGGTGAAAAAAGGAAAGTGCCAAAAGAACAAGATATAATACCATTTGTGGAAGTTCAGATGAACTAAACTTTAAAATACATGCTATTTAGGCACAACATATGTGTGTGAATGTGTTAATACATAAACTACATTCTAATGCAAGTGTGTAATGAACACAAAATTCAGGACCTATTACCAAGGGCCAGGTAGGAATTAGAATTGTGAAACCAGAGAAGTAGCTATAAATTCAAGATCTCAATTCTTGAATTGAGTGGTAGGCCAAAATATGTTCATGGTATTATTTTTAATTGATTAAAAAGGAACAATGATGATATGGCTCACTTACCACAGAATTAAGATGATTCGATAATTTTTTACCATATATTACATTTCCAGTATACATAACACGTAGATAATGCCTATGTTTCTTCATTTGATTGATGTGTTGCCCCCTAAAAAAACAAAAACGAAGTTCAATTAAATGTGCTAATTTTGTAATTTATATTTTATATTTGCAATCTTCAATGATAAACTTAATACATGAATAAATTCATCTCTGAAATTAAATTCCATGGAAGAAACCTAAACACACACAAACACACACACACACACACACACACACACACACATGCGTGCAAGATGAAACCCAGTGTCTTAAGGGAACGTTTCCTAAAATAGTTGTTTGTAAAAGCCTGTGACCATAGCCCAAGATTTGTTAATCACCTCTGCGGGGCACCAGTCCCCACGGTCTACATCACACGCACGTACTAGCCTTCATGTCCTACATAAACACCTCTCGGAGCACACATACACCAGCGGCGGGCTCTCCTTTAATGGGCAAAGATCAGCCTACAAATGTGTCTGATGGGAGAGCTCACTAAAAGACTACAAATATCCCATCAGAAACACACTTAACAAACCAAATTCAACGACTTTGCCCCCATCCCCATTCTAGTTTTTCTCCAACATCCACATTAAATAGAGATTTCATTGAATTTTAGCTCAGCTGTTGCATTTAAATGCAAATGTAATTAAGATTTAGATTAAGACAGTGGTGGCTCATCAATATTCATGGACTCAGTAACATGCCAAACAAGAATCCTGATTACCTGTGTAATAATGGCAACATGGGTACCTTTTGGCTACATAAGAACACGAGAGCTGCAAATTCTTCCCTCCTGAAACGTAAATATGTTCCTTCTTTCTACTTTTTCTCCACATGATTGTTACATTCAAATTATGTTTAAATATGTTTGCTCCATTTGTCTTAAATTTCACTGAACAAACTAAAATGTAAGCTCATTCTACACCGTTAGAAACTAAGGTCCATACCGTGAAAAATGAAAACACAACATGCCTCTTTATTAACATCTATTTCTTCTGTGTGTGTGCTATGGTTTTTAATATCGTGTTCTGGTTTTTTATATTTATTCTGTCATGTTCAGTTTTAAATTAAAGTTTCAATAATAACTAACTAAAAGTTGAGATCCAAAGTTTAAACCAACAATGGAAAATATTTATAAGTATAAAATCAAAAGTCCTATATATGGATTCATTACATTAAATTACATAAACTTTAATTTCAAGCTTGACACGTCCAGTAAGTATACCTGCGTTCTTATTGTGATCCAAAGCTTAAACTGAGCCAGTAATGTTGTTCACCTGCTAAACCTACTTAACATGTATTTTCGAAACTGTGTGTGCATCATGGAGGCTCACTGCTTTCTTCAATGGTATAGCACATCGGCAGTACTGTGTTCACTTCTCAACTAACTAATCCAAGGCATTATGTAATCCATGGTGAGTCCAAAGGATTGCAACCGGAAAAGCATGGCAGTTAAATTTCACACAGTGTGGGCAACAGCTGACAACCATCAAGCACCTAATCTGAAAATATAAATCTAAGAATATATTTGATAATAGAATCTAATATTAAGAAAACTCAAAAGATGTATACAATTATCTAAAGAGCAAACTAAACAGTATTGTCTAGAAATGCACATTTGGGGAATCATGCTATTAAAACACAAGGAGGCGGTTATGTATGAACCAAGGAGGTAGAATGGTAATGATTGGGACAAGAGAGAAAGAAAAGCACCTGGGGTGCCCGGCAAGGTTCTATTTCTTGATCTGCATGTGAGTTCTCAGAACACTCACCATGATGCAGTGAGCTTTTACTTTCTTTCTGTATTTATGTTTTCTTTTCTAGTAAATGGTCTTTTTTAAAGGAAGCCATGTTGAATTGATTTATTCCATGTTATTTCCAGAATAAAGAAAAACAGGCAGTGCCTGTGTGTTAAAGAGCAACTCTGAGCGCAACATAAAGAATAAGTATGAGTCCCTCTTTAACGGATAGTTAGGAAGCTCCAAAAACAGGAGTTGTGTGACCGTTCTGTGGAAGATCTGCTCATAAGGCAGAAGGCTGGATTGTGGCTTCTGAGTCTATGTCAACTCTAAAACTCCATGGCGTCCTCATTTCCGACACTCTCCCAACCTGACATGGTCGAGAAAAGATAACTACATTTGGTAATCAAGGCATTTGGAGAGCTTAAGTCCTCTCTCCTCTCCTGTCTCTGAGTTTATCAGTTCACTATGTCCATTGTGTTTTGTGTACACGAGTGTCTGTGCATTTTAAATGTTATCCACACATAAAATGTTAAGCATTCCAGTTTAGTTCTAGACCATGATGGTAAAATTACCAGTGGGGAAAATGAAGAGATTAAGGAAGGAATAAAATAATAATAATTAGTGGGTAGGTAAATACAAAGTATACATTTTAGAATTAAATATGAACCAAGCACAGTTCTAATGTTTTCACAAATACTAACCCTCACAGCCTCCCGTTGAGGAACATTATTAGCTTTAGAGAATGTACAGAGACCCTGATGTACAACCAGGTTATATAACTGCCCAAGGATACTTTACTTCCCAGGACGTAGCCAGGATTTCCCACCAAGCTCTGAGTCCAG
>PJEM01020089.1:0-14281 GCA_004023845.1 Helogale parvula
CACCTCGCCGATCATGCCGTTCCAGACGCCGTCGATCTTTTTTCCGTGCTTGCCGTTGGTGACCAAGTAGAGGTCGTAGCTGAAGCCGATGGTCTGCGCCAGCCGCTTCAGGATGTCGATGCAGAAGCCCTTGCAGCACCGCTTTTCCGGGCGGGGGGCGTCCGGGGGAGGGCTGCGGGGAGCGAGCAGGCTTGGGGATGCTGGGGACCCCCCACTTCAGACTCCCCCATGAGGCGAGGGTACGGAGGGAGAGACAAGCAGCCGCTAAAACTATGGTTAGCGCTTTCTGGGGACACTGAGGCTCAGAGGAGTTCCGTGACTTGTCCAAGGTGACTAGGCTGGAGGGCTCTGCGGGTTCGGAGCTCCGAGGGAGGAGGGGGCTGGGGCCAGGACTGCTGCGCTTCAAGGGACTTTGAAGCTGGAGCTCCTGGCGCCGGGGCTGTCACCTGTGGGTGCGGTTGAGCTGGCTCCGGCAGGGCACGGAGTCCCGGATGCAAGTGCCACTAATGGGGTCGGCGGGCTCCACAATGACAAAGGGCCTCTCCTCCAGCGTGGCCACCGTGAGGTGCTGGGTGTCGTCAACAGGCTGCAGGAAGCGGCCGTAGCGGGACCACAGCGGGTACTTGAGGCGGAGAGTCTGCTGTTCCCAACTGCCCACCTTGACCAAGAGAAGGGGATTCAGGCTTCCTTCGGGGGCGGCGGGGGTGGAGGTGGGGTACTTTCCAGAATGTTCTGGCTGTCATGGCCCTCCTTCCTCAGAGCCCAGGCTCCCAGCTCCTTCTCCCTTAGATCCGGGAGTCTGGGCCCCCTTAGAACCCACGGGTCTGGGATCCCACTTATTTGCCCCAGGACCCGGAAGTCCAGGCTCCTCCCTCCGTCGGTACCCAGGAGTCCAGACCCTCTCCCACGTCGGAGGCAGGGGCTGGGACTCACCACCTCCCACGTCCTGTCTCTGGTGAGGGAGATGACTACCAGAGAGGGGTTCACCAAGAAGCCGTCCTCATTGAAGGAGTAATCCCGGTTATCCCAGGTAATATTCATGAAATACCTGCCGAGGAGGAAGGGAGGGGACACGTGGGGACCTGGACTGGACCTCGGTGGCCGCAAGCCGAGAAAATCCCCCGTTCTATGGGCCAGTATCAGCCCCTGGCTGGAGTCTCTTCCCCAAGATCCTGAATACCCACATCTTCTTTGCTGGGTACTACTCTCTGCTCACGGCGCAGTGCCCCCTGACCGAGGTCCCAGACCCTCAGCCTGAGCTTGAGGTCCTCTTACAGACCCTGTGTGTTCTGGCCCCACCTGCTGGTGCGGCCACATCTCTGATCCCTTCCTACCTTCAAACTCTTTCCGCCCCAAGCCCCTTTTTGGCCCCACCAACCTTGAATGCAAAGTGTCCCCCCCAGGGCACCTGGGTGGCTCTGTCAGTTAAGCATCTGACTCTTGATTTCCGCTCAGGTCATGATCTTATGGGTCATGAGGCTGAGCCCCACAGGGATTCTCTGTCTTCCCTCTCTCTCTTCCCTTCCCCCACTCATGCTCTTTTTCTTTCAAAATAAGTAATTATTAAGAAAACAACAACAGGAGCACTGAGGTGGCTCAGTCGGTTAAGCATCCAGCTCTTGATTTCAGCTCAGGTCATGATCCCGCAGTTCATGGGTTCGAGACCTGAGTCTGGGTTCTGCACTGACAGTGAGGAGCCTGCTTGGGATTCTTTCTCATCCTTTCTCTCTGCCCCACCCCTGCTCTCTCTCTCCCTCTCCCTCTCTCTCTCTCAGGAATAAATAAATTTAAAGCAACAATAACAACAAAGCGTCCCCCAAACGTTATCAAGTGGTTTCCTATCTCTAGACCATTGTAGGTGCTGTGCTCTCTGCCTGGAAAATGTTTACTCTGTCCCTCCTCACCTTGATTGATGCTTACGTCTTCAAGATTCAGCTCAAGTGTCCCCTCCTCTGGGAGAAGCCCCAGAGGGTCTTGGGACTCCCAGACAATCTTCACTGCGCAATGGTACGTGTATGGTGAACGCCTGCCCCAGGGCCCTGATCACTGCGCCAGAGCCTCCACGGCCAGCCTCACCTCCCTGCTCCCCCTGCCCAGGCCATCAGTCCCCAAGTGCCACCTCCCTGCCCCCAGGACCTCTCCGTCTCATCCCTCCTCTCCATCGCCACAGACTCCCTGGCCCCCTGCCCCAGCCTCCTACCTGGCCCCCAACCCCCATTCTCTCTCTTCCAGTCTATTCCACACTCCAGCCCAGAGGGATCTTTCTGTATGCAAAACGGACTCCACTTCTTCCCTGGTCATAACCCACCCATGGCTCCCCAGTGCTCCAGAACAGAGTCCAGCCTCTCGACCTGGCAGTCAAGGGCCCTTATGGCCCGGCCCCCTCTCCCTCCCCAGCCTGATCACCTCCCAAACCCTAATTCTCCCGCCTTCATCCACCACGAGCTATTGTGGGTCCACCAACCTGCCCGAGTTTTTCTCCCCTCTGGACCTTTGTACGATTCTGATCTTCCTGCCTGGAATACTATTTCTGGTGAACTCCCAGCCACTCTTAGAATCATACCCAAACCCCTTAACCTGGCCCAAAGGCACTGCACGCACTGGACGCCCATGGGCCTCTCCTGTTTCCCCAAGTCCTCATCTCCAGCCACAATGACTTTGTTTCAGGCTCCCACACAGGCAGTTCCAGCCCGAGGGCCTCTGCACCAGCTGCTCTCTCTTCCTTCTCTTAACTCAAGAACCTTTCCACAGTTGGCTCTTTTCCCTTACCCATTTTTTTTTTTTAACCTCCAAATCTCACCTCCTCAGAAAGGCCTTCCCAGACAACCTCACCTAACCTGGAATCCTGGGCATTTCTTATCACATTCCACCTGTTTCATCACCTGCTGGTATTTCTTCTTCCTTGTCTTGTTCACTGCCTCCCCCTCCCCCGCCCCCCATGAGACGGTAAGCTCTATGAGATGCGGGGACCTATTTCGAATACTATATGCTCTTGTGCCTAAAGCAGTGCTTGGCACATAGAAGACTCTCTATAAAGGGCTTTTGGGAAGACATTGGCTGCGAGATTCGGGGGGATGGGTGGTAGTCAGGACGGGAAGAAACGATGAGGTTTAACAGAGAGCGGAGATTGTGGGTAAGCGGTGGTAAGGAAAGAACTGGAGTGGCAAGTCAGAAAGGGGCGGGGAGGGGGAGAGGCAGGGAGGGGAGAGTAAGAGGGAGGCAGAAAGAGATGAAAGAGTAGCCGGTCCCCAGGCTTGGCCTCAATTCCTGGCGTCTGGGCTGCCGCGCGTGTTTATCTTTCCAATAAACCCCCTTTTCCCTCAGGAGAGTTGAATGAGTCTCCGCTTCCTGCAACCAGAAATGTCTTGGCTCAGACAGTAGCTCCTGCTGGCGCTCCCACAATGCCCGCGCCACCTCCACGATTGCAAGCATCACACTGTGTTGTCATTATCCCATGCCTGTCTGCCACCCCTCCAGGACCCTGTGTTCTTTGAAGAGAAGTCCATGGTCTTACTCATCTCTGTGTTGCCAGCGCCCAGCATGAGCCCTCGTTCCCAGCGGGCGCTCAGTAAGTATTTATGAACGCGGGATGCTCTTCTCAGCCCCCTTGTCCCTGGATCCTGTTCCCCAAGTCACCAAATTCGCAAATCACCTCCTCTAGTTTTCTTCTCACCCATCCCCTCTTCCTAAGCTCCGCTCACCCTTGTTTCAGGATCAAAGGGCTCTCCTTCCCTCTTCGGTCCCCAGACTCCTCTATTCCTCATTGGCGACGCTCCCTGGGGTGGAGGTGCTGTTTCCCTCCAAACCCTGCTCTCTTCTAAAACAACGGCGTGCGACCTGGGCGCGCACCTGTCCAGCCAGAGGCCACACTTCCCAGGGCTCCCAGCGGCCAGCGACCCCACGCGCAGGAGGGACCTTCAAACTCTGAACAATCAGCGCGGCGTAGGCGCTGGCCAATCAGAACTGCCGTCTGGCCAATCTGCATATCCGCGACTGTCAGCAACCAATGAGGCAGCCCCGGACGCATGACGTCATTCTCGCCAATGGGATGTAAACCTTGCCCCGGCTGTAGCAACTTGCCCGAAAAGGAGATTGCTTGCACCCCACTTTCCTCTCTTTCCCCCTTCCCGCGAGCTAGAATTCAGACATGCCAACGTCTCAGCTTGGACCCTGCAAAGAGGTGAGAGGGTCCTGGGTCCCTGAATGATCTGTTGTCACATGGGACAACAGGGCTTTCTATAACCTGGAACACTCATTTCTGGATTTTTAAAAAAAGATTTTATTTTATTAAATTTAAAAAATGTTTATTTATTTTTGAGAGAGACAGAGTCTGAGTGGGGAGGGGCAGAGAGAGAGAGAGGGAGACACAGAATCCAAAGCAAGTTCCAGGCTCTGAGCTGTCAGCACAGAGCCTGGGGTGAGGCTCGAACTCACCAACTATGAGATGATGACCTGAGCCGAAGCCAGACTCTCAACGGACTGAGCCACCCAGGCGCCCCATTAAGATTTTATTTGTAAGTGCTCTCTGCACCTAACGTGGGTCTCGAACCTCCAACCCAGAGATGGAGAGTCGCACTCTATACCGGCTGAACCAGCCAGGCGCCCCTCATTTCCGGATGGACAGAATAACTTCTACCTTGTCTGGGGCACTGGATTGTCGGGTCGTTTTGTTACTGAAATCCAGTTTATACTCTAGATGTATTTCATCTCGTCGGAGGTGTCGTCAAGTATAAGATGTATCTGAGGGCACCTGGGTGGCTCAGTCGGTTGAGCGTCCTACTTCGGCCAGGTCATGATCTCAGAGTTTGTGAGTTCGAGCCCCTCACCGGGCTGGCTGCTGTCCCGGCGGAGCCTGCTTCAGATCTTCTGTCCCCCACCCCCACCCCAGTCCCTTCCCCGCTCACTGCTCTCTCTCAAAAATAAACCTTTAAGATGTATCTTCCTTTTTACGCACCACAAAGAAAGAAAAACCTGCTGCCAATTAAGCCGTGATAAGCCATCAATTGTAGGGCATATCTTGCTTTCAAAAACATTACACCATGGGGGGAAAAAATCATCTGAAAACCATGAACTAGCATAATAAGCTCACGGTGTCTTCGGTGTTTTTTTCCGAGTTGCCTGGTTTAACCCCAAGAAGGAGACCCAACTACATCCATTCTGCAGAAGGGAAAACTGAGGCTCTGAGAGTGGACGTGACCCACCAGAGGCTGCTCAGCCAGGGGGTAGTCCGGCTCTAGAGGCTCCCCACAGCCCTCCTACCCCAACCCCACTCACCTGTGTAGACTCTCCCCTCGGTGGGTGCGGTTCTGGGCACGACAGTCATGGCCGAGCTCGGGCAGGAAGCCATAGTCACGCAGCAGAGCCTGGGCGCCTCTGGCCACCACCGCCACGCCGGCTGCCACACGCCGGGCCAGGTCGTCCCGCCAGCCGGCCGAGCGCACTGCAAACAGCCCGGCAGGCAGTGGGGCGCCTCCTGGCAGAAGGAGGGGCTCTCCAGGGGCGCCTGAGCCTCCGCCTCCAGCCAGCTGGGGCCCCACCATGAACCAGACGTAGCCAGGCCCGGTGAGGCCAGCCTCCTCGGCCGCCCGGAACACTGGCTCGGCTTCCTCGCGGGCGCAGAAGAGCAGGCGGATCTGTGCGCTGACGCTGCGGAGCTGGGCACCCAGCACGGCCTCGCCCGCCCCGGGGTCCAGCGTCAGTGCCCCGCGGTGCTCCCAGCCCACCATGCTGCCATCAGTCAGCACCTCGATGTAGGACAGGAAGGCCCGGTGGCCCGGGGCACGCGTGGTCACCGCTACAAAGGATGTCCAGTCGTACTCCTCCAGCACCTCAAAGATGACCTGGAGCTGCTGCTCCGTGGACGAGCCCAGCTGCAGGAAGGTGGAGCCCTTCTCCTGCGCGGGAGGAGGAGGATGTCAGGCCTCCTGATGCGGAGACCACAGCTCCCAGCAGTTCCGTGCAGGGCCTTCAGTTCCCAGTGGTCAAGAGGGAGCCCGTCTCCCAGAGGCTGATGAGGGCATCCCAGTGGCCGCAGGTGGGTCACAGCGCACTCAGTATGGCAGACCGACTGGCTGTTCGCCACACCCCTCTCCTTGTCTTGCTGCTGCACAGAGCTAGGCCTGGGTTAGGTTTAGCCACATGACTGACTTCTAGGCCTATCCATAAAAGCTCTCCCCCATGCACCTTACTCTTTTCCCTGCCTGAGGACAGGGGCAGAGGTCCGAGAAGAGAACTCTGAAGTCCTCGGGGATTATAGAGCCACAAGAGGGAGGAGGCTGAGTCTCTGAGTCACCGCTTGGAGGAGAGCCCCCTCCAGTCAGGAACAACTGTTTGGATTTTATATGAGTGACAAACAACCTTCTACTGAGTTGAGCCACGGAGACGTGGGGGTTTATCTGTTACAGCAGCTAACATCACCCTAGAACATACCCAGCATCCAGGGAGGGAACTGCAGTCCCCAGCATCCACTGAGAGGAACTACATCTCCCAGCATGCAACCAGGGTGCTCTCCCAGCAGGAAGTAGCCGTTTGGAGTGGATTTGCCCTTCTCTGGTTTTTCCTCCTACCTCCATGCCTATTCCTTCCTTTGTTGGAGAATTCCTCAGTCGGTATTTTAAACACAGCAGTGCCCTAGTCTTCTCTTTTCTCCTGTGTCCTCCCTCCCTGGTGATCTCATCCAGACCCACGCATTTAAATATTGTCTCCATGGGGGGCCTGGGTGGCTCAGTCCGTTAAGCGTTTGACTTCAGCTCAGGTCATGATCTTACAGTTCCCGAGTTCAAGCCCCGCGTCAGGCTCAGAGCCTAGAGCCTGCTTTGGATTCTGTGTCTCCTCTCTCTCTCTCTCTGCCCTTCCTTCTTGTGCTCTGACTCTCTCTCTCTTTCAAAAATAAATAAACATTAAAAAATAAATAAATACTGTCTCCTGTGCTATCCAGTGTGGTAGCTGCTACCCATTCAAAGTAATTGAAGTTAAATAACATTTAGTGCCTTGGCTGCACGAACCACATGTCAAGCTCTCAATAACGCACATAGCTAGTGGCTGTCATACTCGGCCAAGCAGATATAGACCATCTTCATCATTGCAGAAAGTTCTATTACCCTGGGCTGAATGTTGCTGGCTCCCATCTTCAGATAGGTCTCTCATGAACTTCAGACAGACCCATCCCCCTTTCTACTCAACCTCTCCTCTAGGATTTCCAAGAGGCATCTCAAAATTAGCATGTCAAAACTAGAATTCTTGATCTTTCTCCTGGCCTCAAACCTGTCTCCTCTCTTCCTATCCTTATTCACCCAGAGGCTCCAGTCCCAAAGCTAAATCATCCTTTCCCTGTGTTTCTCTCATGCCTGATCCAGGCCATCTTCCAGTCTTCTTGGCTCTCGGTTCAAAACATAACCCCAGTCATCTGTTCTTCCACGACCACCTTGTCACAACCCCTGTTGGCCACTTTCTTGCTTAGACAACTATAACAGCTTCCTGACCCCTCTCTGCTAACAATTTTTTTTTTCATTTTCCAGTCCATTCTCCATCCAGGAGCCAGAGTCATCTTTCCAAATACCAATTGGATCAAATCCCTTCTTGATTGGATACCTTCCAATAATTCTACCTTGTAGTCAAAGCCAAAGTCCTCACTGTGGTCCACAGGCCCTGGATGAACTGCCTCTCTGACCTCATCTCCCCACCACCCCCCACCTCTGTGTTCTTCCTCAAACACATCAAGTTCCTTCCAGCTTCGAGGGCTTTGCCCTTTGCTGGTTCCTCTCTCTCTTAGGGACACTTTCCCCCAGCTCCTTCTTGTTGCACCTACCACTCCTCATTCATCAGGTCCCACTCACTTATCACCTCCTCAGGGAGGCCTCCCCTGACTGCCATCTACTGAAGCCCCCATCCTCAGTCATTCCCATTCCTCCAGGACAGATTTCAGGATCTGCTATTTGCTGTCTCCCTCTTAGAATGCAAACTACGTAAGAGAGCAGGGAAGGGAGCTTGTCTTTTTTTTTTTTTTTCCTTTTTTTCACAACTGTGTTCCTCAGAACCTAAAGCAGCCCTGGCACATATTCAGCCATCAACCCTCAATGAGAAGAAGTGGACTTTCTTCCTAGGCGTGTGCCTGGGGGGTATGTGGGTAGGAGACTTGGGCAGTTGTCCTGAGGGGATGGGGTCCCCCCAGCATGCAAGGAGAATCCTGAGAGGGCCTCATCCTTGGGAGGTGGAGATGTGCTGAGGGGATCACGTTCCCAGCATTCAATGGAGGCTTGGTGGCCCTGCGAGGACCACGCCTTCTTCCGTCCAGAGACACTGAAGGGACTACATTTCCCAGAAGGCAACGGGAGTACGCGGAGCCGCGGGGGGGGGGGGCAGGTCCCAGGTGACAGTAAACAGAGGGGCCCACACTTCTCAGCGGCAATGCAGGAAGGAGGAATCTCATCGCTCGGTATGCCATAAAGGTGGCAGCCAAGGAATAATAAGTAATCACCTCGAAGGGGATCTGCCTGCAAATCTCTGGGCAACTCCTGTCTAAAAGAAGCAAGTTGGACAGAGGCCCTTCCCAGAATGCTCTGGTCAGGAGAGAGCTATGAATCCCAGGATGTAATTCTGACCTAGTCACAAAGCCACCGGCCCTCACAGCGGGGACCTGGTGGAGACTTAGGCTCCGCCCACGCAGATGGCCTCATCCACGGCAAGTACCACCTTGGTTACGCTGGCTCCACCCCTGAAGAGACCCCGCCCCTTCTCAGGCTCCTCCTCTTAGCGGATCCCTTCGCCTTGGCAGTGCGCACACCAGATTTGGTCCAGTTCTGTCCTTTTCTACCAGAAGTCCACTCCAGCTGGTCCCCCTGTGCCCTCGGGCTGCAGGCCTCTTTCCAGGCCACAGCCAGCTCCAGCCTCCGCCCCCTTCTCCCCTGCAGGGTCCTGGGTTTGATCCTTCATTTTGGCTGGGCCTGCCTCTCTGGGGGGCCTTCATCCTCGCAGGCCCACCCTCCGGATTCTCCCCACACTTTACAACTGGGGTACGCCTCTGCCCAACCCCCAACTCCCGGGGCTGTCTCCTTGTCTAGACCCCGCCCCTTTAGTGCAGCGTGTAGGCCCTGCCACCTCTAGTTCTGCCCCTTCCCTGCCTACCCTTCGCCAGCCCACCTCTCACTAACGCTCCTCCCCTTCTCCTGCTCCTTTCACCGCAAGGCTCTGTCCTTCTACCTCGACTTCTAGAGCTCATGCTCTACAGGCCAAGCCCCTGCCTGTCCCTCAGTACCCTGACCTCAGTATCTTCTTTCCTGGCCTTCTCCCTGCCTTTCTGGCTCCTGCCTCCTCACTAGACTTCACCCCTTCCTAAACCCCATTCCTTTCCAACCGACTCCCCTCTTGCTGTTCCCAGATCCCACCCTGCCCTCAGAGCTTGCCGTCTCTCGGACGGGTCCCTCTTTGTCACCAGTCCCCGTCCCTCGCTGGCCTCTTCCCTGGGTTCCACTCCCGCTCCTGACTCGCTTCTCCCGAAGACCCTCAACCCTCCCCATACTCTGACCTTCCATGCATGGCCTCTCTCAGACCCTGCGCCTACATCAGTCCCACGCCGGGCACTGTTCGTCCCGTGTAGACCACGCCCCTCCAGGTCAACCCCGCCCCTTACCTAGCTCTGACCCTCCCCGCGGGCCCCACTGCGGCCCAGATGCGGACCGTCAGGCTGGGCCCCGCCCCCCGCGCCCGGCCCCGCCCCCCGCAGGTCGCGCGCACCTTGGGCGTGAGCACGAGCGCGGCGCCGCCGTGCACGGCCACGATGGGCAGCGAGGTCTGCGCCGACAGGAAGTCGAGGATGGGCGCGACGGCGGGCGCGCGCGAGTCGTCCTCGAACACGACGCCGTGCACGCGCAGCCCCGACAGCAGGTCGCAGAGCTGCAGCACGAGGCTGCGCGGGTCCGAGCCGTTGAGCACCAGCGCCACCGGTCGCACGTCCAGGCCCGGGCTGCGCACGGCCGCCGCCACGGCCGGGCCCAGGCGCGCCGCCTCGTTCGCGTACGCGGGCCCCGAGAACACGAGCGCCACGTTGAGCGGCCGCGCCCCGCCGGGCCCCCCGCCGGGCCCGCCAGCCCCGCCCGGTCCCGGCGCCTCTTCCGGGAACGGGCTGGCGCAGGCCAGCGCCAGCAGCAGCAGCATCTTAGCGGGGCCCCGAGGGCCGCGGGGGCCACCGGCGCCGCGCATCGCCTGCGGGCCCCACCGGGCGGCCTCTGACGCGGGAGAGGGGGCGCACAGGGCCGGGGCGACCCCGGGAGCGGAGAGAGACACAAATGAGAGGAAGACACAGGGATGGGGAGACGGACACGGGGGTGGGGTGCGGGGACAAGATGTAGAGAGACACGGAGAAGAGATACAGGGAAGGAGGGACGCAGATTTGGAGGGGGAACCGTTGGGGTAATAGAGACGGAGAGAGACCCAGGCACAGGGGGAACCAGAGACGGAGAGAGCGAGGCAAAGGGAGAGCCACAGAGGCAGGGAAAGTAGAGGCGAGGAATGGGGACAGAGCAGGTGCAGAGAGGTAGCGAAAAGAGACAAGGCGAGACAGGACAAACGGGTACAAACCCACAGAGATGGGATCAGAACAGGAGCAGAGAGAGACCCAGGGAGATAGGAAGGGAGACATGGACGGGCACAAGGAGAGAAATGGAAGGAGACACAGAGACGGGAATAGAGACAAGCTCAGAGTGACAGAGACCGGGAAAGGAAGGAGGCAGAGATAAGCCAGAGTGACAGAAATAGGGAGAGAATGATAGGGAGGCAGGGAGAGATGGCAGAGATAGGCAAGGAAGGCGGGAGAGATAAGAGAGACGAGAAAGTTGGACAGAGGGAGGAGGATGGAAAGGAGCCCAGAAAGACGGAGACAGACCCCACGGCCACCAAGAGACATGGACACACAAGAGATGGAGAAACAGGCAGAACAGAGGTTGAGGGAGGAGGCAGGCAGAGCAGACCGAAAGCACAGGAAGACAGAAATAGCGAACCAAGGCAAAGATCAAGACCCCCACCAGGGAGGTGCCCAGCACAGACATGAAAGGAAGGCCAGGAAGGCAGGTGGCAGGAGGGATCAAAAATAAAAGGAAGAAAAAGTGAGGGAAAAAAATGGAGAAAGGGAAAGGGGGTCAGGTGTGTGGGGGGAGAGAAAGAAGAGAGAAAAAGAAATGAGTGGGGTATCCCAAGGGGAAAAAACACCCCCAGGACCTGACCCCCCACCTCGACCACAGCCCCCAACCTGTTTTCATCCCCTTACTCCTGTCCCTATCTCCCCCCCCCCCGCCCCGCAACACACACACACCGTTCTCAATGAGAGCTAGGGAGTCACAGCCCAGGCTGGGTTGCAGGGTTGGGGGGCACAGCTGTGGAGAGCTGGGGAGGGGGGAGGCGGGGGTCCCTGGCTTCCAGCCCAGAGCAATTTAGTAAATGAGAGGAAATACAGCATCTCTTCCTGTGTCCCCTGTTGAATACTAGCTGCCTGGGGTGGTCGGGCTGGGAGCCCAGACTCCTGGCTCCTGGGTCTGAAGGCAGAGGGCACTAGGGTCTGGGCTCCTGGTTCCCAGAGAGAGAGAGATTAGAGTCTGCACTAGGGGCTTTCTGAAGGGGTGACGGGGTCCAGACAGGGCAGAGTTCTCTCTTGGCTGTCAATCAGGCTCCTGTCCGGTTGCCATGGTAGCACAGGCCTCCTGTACCCCACAGATGCCAGGGTGGGGGAAAGACTCACACCCCTCCCCTGCCTAGAGGCCTTGCTCCGCCCCCCTCCACCTGCCTTCCCAGGGATCCTGGGCCACTGTCACCCCAGGGATGGGGGTGGGGACTCCTAGTATGCCCGTCCCTCCCAAATCCTGGCTCTCCCCCACCCGCCCCTCCTCTCCTCTGCCCTTCCCCAAGCAGCTGGCTCAATCACTGCTCAGAATAGCCCCCCCCACCCCAAAATAACCCACAGCTGTGGCCTGGCCCCCGCGGGGTTAACACTCGCTCTCCTCCTTTCCCCCTCCCACTCTCCTCTGCCTCAGACCCACCCCTGCTTGGCCTCAGTCCTTGGGGACCTCAGGCTCCTGCTCCCCGCTGAGGTCCAGGAGGACAGCTCAAGCCCCACCCTTCAGGGAGCTGGCTTCTCAGTCCGCCATCGGGGAGGGCAGTGTCCCACCCCTCCAGGGTCTGAGACGGGGCACCCCCAGCTGCTGGGGACCCCTGTTCAGAGGCCCTGTCCAGAACCGATGCCTTCAGGGACCCCATTGCCCAGGACTCCAAGGTCCACCTCCTAAATCTCAGTCCCCTAGATCCATTCCCATGGGGCCAAAGAGCCAGACCCTCCTCCCCAGCCCCCTCGGAGACTCAGGAGACTGAGCCCCCAGCCCCCTCATCCTTCAGACACAGAAGTTCTAACTTCTCCCATGAAGACTCAAGAGTCTTGGCTGTAGGCACCTGCCATGCCCCGGACCCAGGAGCCCAGGTGCTCCGTTCTGCCCTCTGCCAGGACCCAGGAGTCCTGGCCCCCTCCTGCCCCCAGACTGGGCGCCCAAGCCTCCCCTCTGCCCAGAGACCGGGAGTCCAGGCCCATAGCCCTCTTCTCCCTTAAGGACCCGCTTTCTGTCTCAAACCCCGTCAGTCCCAATATCCTGGGAGGCCCCCCCCCCAACTAACCCCTGCCAGCTACAGCCTCCTGTGGCCCCACTCGGATCCTGTACACAGCACAGGCTGTCCCCCAGCTGAGGAGGAGGAGGGTGCCAGAGATTCCTGGGGTGTCCCTGTCTCCATCACTCCCCCCCAATCCATCACAGAAGAGAGAAGAGGCCACTTCGATCAACAGTCGGCCCCCCCACCTCGCGTCGTGCTGCAGACGGCACCCCGGTCCCCCCCCACCTCCAACATTCTCTCCCCACCCTAATCCTGGTGCTCAGAACAGGCTGGAAGGGTATTCCAGAACCTTGAGAAGGGGTGGTAGCCTGGGGAGAGGGGTGCTCGGGGCCTGGATGCCCTCAAGGTCCTTGGCGGGGGTATTAATAGCAGACTCATAGCTCTGAGAAGGGAGGGGAGAGCGAGAGGAGAGAGGGAGAGGGACGGCCAGCGAGGGGGGAGACCGATGCGGGCAGGGGGATGCAGAGGGAAGCGGGGATGGAGAGATGGGGGACAGAGATGCGGGGTGTCAGGTATGCGGGGCTGGGCAGGGGTGCAAAGTGTCAGAGAAATGGGGGATTAGGAGGTCTGAGGTGTAGAGACCCAGGAAAAAGGGGCTCGGAGAGGGAGAAAGAGAGGGGGCGGAGGAGAGTCCCCAGGAGACAAGGGAGCTGGGGAGGGGCCAAGACCTCTGCTCACCATTCAATCCCCCTCCTTCCCGGAGGCCACTGGCCAACTTTCCCTGCCCTAGATCTGGGGGTCCGCGCTCCCACCCCCACCCCTGCATCCCTTACCCCGGCCTTACCTTTTCATGACCCTGTTCTGTGGGGGGTATTGCGGGGGGGCAGGACCGGAACCCAGAGTCCAGCGACCCGAAGATTCCGCGGAGGGCTCAGGGAGCCGCTGGGGGCCCAGGCCCTGGGGCGGCGGCGGCGGCGCGGCGGCGTTGGTGGTGGGGACCTCCTGCCTGTCCCTGGCTCCGGCTGGCTCTCCGTCCTCGTCTTCGGCCCCGTCCTGCCCTGTCTGTCCCCCAAGGTTGCGGCCACCCCAACTAGGCGAGGACGCCGCTACACATGTTGCTCTGGAAGTTGGGCCCCGGACATTGCGGAGGCTGTCGGGGGGGTGTCCTCTCGCCGCCCCGACCCCGTGGGGATCCCCCCTCCGCCCACCTGGGGTGCCCCCCTCCGCCGCTTCAGCCCCGGCTCCTCCCCCCTTCCATGTGTCCGGTCCCGCCTCTCCCTGGCTCCTTCGCACCCCCACCCTTTGTGCCCTCAGCGCTCCCCCCCCCTCCAGCGTCTGTGTCTGTCTGTCTGTCTGGGTCACCTCTGAAGCCGGTGGCTGGGGTGTGTGTGTGTATGTGGGAGGGGCGGGAGGCTGCCGGTCTGGGGAGCTGCTCGCCCCTTCCTCGCTTGGCCACCTCCAGACCCTCCCCCCGCACCCCCACACTCAAACCGAGGCAGAAACACACACATACACACACGCACACACGCACGACCTCACTTCCCTGGGATTCCCCCTCAACACCCCCGGAGCTTGAGGAGGGAGACACACACACGCACACGGGGGGGGGTCCAATGGGGGCCGGGCTGCCACTGCCGTCCGGGGCTGTTCGGACAGACAGGAGGACACAGGCAGCTGGGGACGCCAGACGCCGGGC
>PJEM01020090.1:0-14294 GCA_004023845.1 Helogale parvula
GGCTCGCTCCACGTGGATCCAGTGTGTTGTTGAAGTCTGTGAGCCTGAGTTTAGGCTGGCCGGGCCTAAATTCGTAATAAAGCCCTTTGCTTTTGCATGTGTGATTCGGCCTTCCTGGCGGTTTCTGGTTTTTGAGGGCGATATTAAAAACCTGGGTACAAAAACCTCATACAGTACTTGTCTTTCTCTGACTTAATCCACTTAGCCAATGTACTCTTTTTTTGACCATTAGGGTTTCCAGTGAAATTATCCTCTAAGAAATTCAACATGTGAGGCTGGAGAGACTAACTTACTGAGCTGAGAAGCAGCTGTATTTAAGGGGTGGCTGCATCATTCGAGCAAGTGACCCCCCAGAGGGAGGCGAGCAGCTGGGTCAGGACAGCCCTGTAGGGTGTGGGGAGGCCAGTGCATGGCCTTCTCAGTCATGTATTTCCCAGGTGTGTGGACTAAATGTGCTATTTTTCAATATAACTTGAGCATTTGCTTTTCAAGGAGGTGTCTTGCTTTTTACTCACATTTAGAGTACAGTCTTCTGTTGGGGCCCAGTAGGCCAAAACCTTTGATGGCTAGGCCTCTGGGGCACAGGAGAATCTATATAAGTGACCGTTGATGGCTATGCCCCGGGGGCGCAGGTGAACTATTTGGGAAGTTGCAGAACAAGTCAAGAGACTGTGAAACAACATTTGGCCTCCTGGGCCGCACATGTAGCTTCTGTTCATCCTGTCTATGATTTTCTCGTTGCTTTGCCAAGAGGCATATACTTTTAGGCCTTGAATCAACTTGGCTCAATCAGTAACTCCAGCCTTCCCTTCCTTTTTTTTGTCTCTAGCTCATTGTCTGCTGTTGGGAGTAAACACAATCCTCTGTCAAAGATTTACTTCCTGAAGGATAAGCATCTTGCCCATGAATAACTGCTGAAGGGCCTTAAGAAATGTAAATCTCCTCAAAGAGAATTCTTTAGGCTCATCTTATGCTTAAAAACAGACTTTTGTTAGGGAATCCCTCCCTTGTAATGACTTATTTGTTCCTGCTATTTACTACTATCATGATAAGTTGACCCTTTCCGGGGCATGTCTTTACTTCAAGGACCTTGAACTATGTAATCATTAAAGAAAAGATGTAACCACCCGTGGTATATAAGACACTATCTTAGTAAAGTGATTCATGTTGTCCATCTTCTTTTCTAGAGATATTGCGCCGACACCAACCCCCTACTCAGGGACCTTTCGACTGGGGTGCGTGGGCTGGTCCCCCACAGTCTTTCTCCACAAACCTGCACAGGCAGGACAAGTCAGAGAGGAGTCACTGGCAGGACAATGACTGGCAGGAACAGGACGGTGCTGGGGGAGAGGAGATAAGGAATGGGGTGATTTCGAATGACGCACATTTTACATTCTTCCCCCACAACTTAAAGTTTGTTAAAGGCAATGCGATTATTTAAGCTTTGGTTTCAGGAAATGAGTGTGTCGTTTATAATTACCCTCTTCCCTAGGTAGCATTTAGTTATCTGTACGAGCCCGGGTACAGCAAGGAGCCTTCAGAAAGCCCTGTTCACACCTCCCACTGGAGCTGGCTGCAAGTGCTCGCCGTGGGGGGCAAATGGACTGGGTAAGCTCCAAGCTAGCAAAACTGCCCATCATGCCAACAGCAAGATGGGCATTTATAACCTTGAATTAAAAACATATAATAAAGAAATCTTAGGGAAATTACATTTTCTTAAAAGTCATCATTAAACTTTAGAAAGCAAAGTTTTAAAGCCCTTCAAAACCTCATTCTATTGGCCTATCCAGAGAAAGCGCCCTGGATGAATGGCTGGCTGGAAGGGCTCAGGTTCTCTGCCTCTTCTGCCAGTTCAGGTCTCCCAGGCCTGCCTCATTTTCTGGTCTGGTCACAGATTCCGCTGAGATGATGTGGCTTCCTGTTTCTCCATTTGCTTTGAGTCTGAGGATTTTTTTTAAAGATCCTTATAGATGCATAGGTTTCAAACAGAGTAGAATTATAACAGGTTTCTGGAGGAGCACCCTCAATGAGGACCACAGAAGCTAGGTTAGAAGAGGGTGGGGGAGGGGCACCTGGGTGGCTCAGTTGGTTAAGCATGCGACTTCAGCTCAGGTTATGATCTCACAGTTTGTTGGTTTGACCCCTGCGTCGGGCTCTGTGCTGACAGCTCAGAGCCTGGCGCCTGCTTCAGACTCTGTGTCTTCCTCTATCTCCCCCTCCCCCACTCGTGCTCTGTCTCTGTCTCTCGAAAATAAATAAAGGTTAAAAAATTAAAGAAAAAAAGAAGAGGTTGGGGGGAGAGGGGAGAAACATTGCAGGAATCGATACAACTTGATGGTGAGGAAGGAAAGGGGGCAGAAGGGGCGAAAGTGGCCTGGGAGAGAACGGAGAGGCTGGGATGGAGTCACTTCAAGCTAAGTTTGGTCTCCCTCCTCCATTTGCTAGCTGCATGGCCTTGGGAAAGATATTGAAGGACTCTTAGCCTCAATTTTCTCATCTATAAACTAGGGAGAGACATAATCTACTGTATAAGGCTGTGGTGAGGAGTAGGTGAGATCAGCCCCAGCTAAAGCCAAGCACACCCTCGACACTGGGTAGATGACCTGTCATGGTGGTAGCCAGCCTCTAAGATCTCCAAAGAGCCTTGTCTGTTGGTAGTCACACCCTTGCATGGTCCCCTCGCACACTGGTTCAGGGTTGACCTATGTGAACAACAGACCATTTCAGGAGACGCAGTGTGTGTGGCGTCTGAAGCGAGGCCACGAAAGGTGTTCTTCTGCATTGGCCTCTCAGATCACTTGCTCTGGGGGAAGCAAACCACTTCGCTGCTGGGAGCCGCATCGGCTTTGCTGGGTGACACAGTCACAGCGAAGAAATGGCAGATGTTTGCACAGCTCCTGCCATGAAGTGAAACTGGTATCTCCTTCTATTATTGGCTCATATTGGGAATGGGACCACTGTTATTGATTGGCCTCACAATGTTCCAAATCAGACTGATATTCCCCAGTTACCCCACAAGAAAAAGCATACTCCTGCCCCTGCATAAGAGATTTTAAATCAAAGTGCTGCAGATGTTTGCCAAAAGGCTCTTCTAATGAGACCAAAACATAAGAGGGGCTGAGAACAGGAGAGTTACAATTAACTCTGACTCAGAGAAAAAGAGCCTAACTTAGAGATAAGAAAAAGACAAGGACCGGACATAAGTTGCTGCATATACCTTTGCCAACTGGAGCCACAAATACCCTCCCTTGTACTGACTTCAGTTATGAGGATGGATAAAAAACTAGAAACCCAGGTGAAAGGCTAACACACACAGGGCCCCCATTATGCTTACATCAAAGAAAGGGTTTTCTCTAGCAACTTGTTAACAAGCGTTCTTTCTCTTATGGTTAATGAGCTCGATAAAATACCTCCCAGCCTATCTATATATAATTTAACCTATGTTTTAATTTTAGCATTACTAACTTAAATAATATGTATATTATCCTGCTTTTTACTAAAAACATCTTGTTATTCTCTCGGTTATAAAATTTACTCAACCTCACTGAAAGTATATTACATGACTCAGTTATAACTTGTTAATTAAAAACAAAGTGATAATTATTGGCAGAAAACCAACCCCTACAAAATAAGATAGGTTTGTTACTTTCTTAATCTTGGGGACTTATGCCAAGAATAAATTGAGATGGTTCTACAAAAATACTTCTGTAAAACTCGTTTCTGTACACTTTTGATGATCAAAGCATCTGATCAAGAATTAGCCACTGTAAAAAAAAAAAAACACTTTATTTTCATATTATTGCTTGACCAATAAAAAAGACACCAAAGCAGACAGAGCAGAGATGCCTGCCTGGTGATCAAGAAAGAAACATGCGGCTCTTCTCATCTCTCATCTCTCTCACTCTCTCTCGTGCCTACCCGTCCATCCTTCAGGGAACCCTGGACCTGCTGGAGCTGGACTCCGGCACTTCGCCATGAGGATACTCAAGAGGTTACACAGAGAAGCCCACATGTAGAGACACTAACATTCCCGCCACGTGAGCTAGCCCCCTTGAATGAAGGCAGATCTTCCTGACTCGGTCAGCTTTCAGCAACTTAATGAGACCCCGAGGCAGAACCAAACAGCCAAGTCACTTCCAAATTCGGCACCCAAAGACACTGTGAGATACATACATGATTTCTGCTGTTCTAAACCAGCAGTTTATGTTTGTTATGCAACAGTAGATAACTATTACAAAAAGCTATTAATTATCTAATATTACTATATAACCACATTCTAAAACTTTGTGGCCTGAAAGTAACAAAAATCATTTATTACTTACTGTGGTTCCTGTAGGTCAAAAATTTAAATGAGACACAGCAGGAACAGCTTATCTCTGCTCTGTGATCTCTAGGATATCAACTCAGCGTCGGATCACTCACTCACACCTGGCAATGGCTACGAGTTGTCAACCGACAACTGGGGCTGCTGGCTGGGACATCCACTGTCATGGAATGAATCGTGTTCCCCCCAAACTCGTCTTTTGAAGTCTTAACCTTCAGTACCTCAGAATGTGACTGTATTTGAAGAACGGGCCTTTAAGCCCTAATTAACTTAGAGTGGGCTGTTATGCAATATAACTGGGTCCTGACAAGAAAAGGAAGAGAAACCAGAAAAAGACCAGAGAAAAGGCCACATGAGGACACGTGAGAAGGTGGCCATCTGCAAGCCAAGGAGAGAGGCCACAGAGAGAACTAACCCTGCCATGACTTTGATCTTGGACTTCCAGTCTCTAGAACTGTGAGAGAATTAATTTCTGTTGTTTAGGCCACTCAGTCTGTAATATTTTAATATGGTGGCTTTAGCAAACTAACATGCCCAGGCATACCTTTCCATGTGGCCTGGCCTTCCTCACAACATTCACAACATAGTGGCTATGTTTCAAAGGCACACACACACACACACACACACACACACAGCAGGGTGTGTGTGTGTGTGTAGAAGCTGCATATTTATGACCTAATTTCAGCAGTCATATAGCGTCATTTCTCATATATTCTATGTATTACAAAGGAGTCATTAAGTTATGCCACTGAGTCGCTAAGTTTTCAAGGGAAGGAAATCTGACTCCATCTTTTGAAAGAAGGACAGTAAAATGATTTTCAGATATATTTAAAATCATCACCATCATCATGATGTTTATCACATAGATTTTAAGATAAGGTCCAGCCAGGCGCTATGCCTAAAGCTACTTGATCAGGAATGTGGATCTGAAACTTGTAAGGACGCAGGTCTGATTTGGGCTTCCCCTCTACTTAAAGGCCAAGGTGCCAGCTTCTCAGTATCATTGGCCAATGGAAGGGCGCACATTGCCCAAAGAAGAAGGGACAACTCTTGTGGCACCCAGTCAGGAGAGGCCAGCTAACACCTTTCTAGGGGCGGGCCTAAAGAAGGAAAATATAGTCATGCTCTACCTGAGGGTGTTAGTCACGCCCTACGTGAGGGTCCTGGGCCCACTCTGTGATTGGTTGATACTCTAAATATTGTGATTGGCTCCCCCTACCGCCAGTATTGATGGGGGGTAGGGAATGGATCCCTGTGCCTGTGTCATCATTTCCTGTAACGCCCCCTTCTTAAAAAAGCCCCTACACCCCCATGTTTGGGGCTCCCTCTCCACGTGGCCAGTAGGTTGGTAGAGTCTGTGAGCCCGAGCATATAAGCCCGTAATAAAGCCCTTTGTTTTTGCATGTGTGACTCAGTCTCCCTGGTAGTCTCTGGTTTCTTTTGAGGCGATATTGGAAACTTGGGCATAACAGAACTCAGGGCTAGAGATAGGGATCTGGGGATCATCTAGAGCAAAAGAAAGGGAATGTGAGGGTCCCTGGGTGGTTCAGTCGGTTAAGCAGCAGACTTCAGCTCAGGCCATGATCTCGCAGTTCATGGGTGCGGGTCCCGTGTTGGGCTCTGTGCTGGCCTGCTTCGGATTCTGTGTCTCCCTCTCTCTCTGACCCTCCCCCGCGCACACTCTGTGTCTGTCTGTCTCTCTTTCTCTCTCAAAAATAAACATTCAAAAAAAAAAAAAAGAAAGAAAGAAAGGGAATGTGACCCCCAGAAAAAGGGAGAGGTTTCAGCCTTGAGGACAAACCCAGCTTAATGCCACATAAATGGTTGAAAGTATTGGGCAAGGCTTCAAAAAGCCAGCTACCCTGTTCACCTTGAGTCTTTATTGCAAAGGAAAGTACTTTTTTCCAGTCTATTAAAGCTTCCTATCAGCAAATAAAACACTACCTACAGCTCCCACAGCCAGAATAGTTTTTAAAACCATGACGGGCTCATAGAATGAAACATCACTGTCTGAACCTAAGGGACCCCCTAGGCCATGTCCTTTGGGATCCTAACCGTAAGACCCTGCTTGGACCAGAACCCCAGCCCCCTTCCCCTGTCTAGTAAATGGGGTGCTCTTGGCTGCTTGGTGCTTCTCTCCAGCAGCTGCCCATCACTGGCTCTCTTGTAGAAAACTTAAATTAAAACAACTTAAAAATCTCAACACAATATGTTCATTGCGGGAAAGAAGTATATGTACAGGGAACTGGAGGTGGCAGAGAGGCCGGGCCCCCAGGGTGCACAGGGGCAGGCTGCTGGGTCTTGGCCGCAGGGTACTCACGTGACGGTGGCTGCAGAGGTGGGGGGGGGAGGGAACGGAACCGCAGTGGGGAAGGGGGAAGGCGGGCTGCCCCCTCCTCGGCCTGGGGGGAGGGGTGCAGAGCCCGCCTCAGACCTGAGAAGGAGCGCTTCCAAGACCCAGAAGAGGTTCCAGGCACGGGCAAGGAGCTCTCGGCATGGGCCTTCTTTGTTCAAGGAACTGGCACTTCTACCTCAAATTTGACAGGCTGACAGGCTGGGGAAGGACAGCTCTTGGACAAGAGCCAGGTGTTGGAGGCCAGCAGCTCACACAGCGCGTATGCGCCCTTCGCCAGCCTTCACCTTGAGCAGAAGCTCGTGGTACTTGATGTTTTGGAAGCTCCCGGGGCGTTTCCCTGCTGAGTTCACCTCGGTGTGTTCTCTCCTACGTTTCTGCTGCTCCCCACGCGGCCCATCGTGGACGTGCTGCTACAGCCAGAAGGACCTGGACGCAGCCATGGAAGCTGCACGAAGGGAGCACTTGTTGCTGGGGAGCCGGTTTGAGGCGCTCCATGTGAAAAACCTGGAGATGGGGAAGATCAGGGTCAGGTTTGAGGGGATCCTGTGCTAGACGATGGAAGAGCCTCAGAACAGAAGGAGCTTGGCCAAGCTGAGATCTGGATGGAGGTTCTGAAAGGAAAAGACCAACTGACTGCAAACCGGAACACCGCCTCTTCAAGCAGTTTTGATGTGGGAAACAAAGGCAAATGAAAAATTAAATTTTCTAACTGTCTGCAGCCCTCTGACAAGTCCTTGAGACAGGCAGAGTGACATTCCTCTGGGAGCTCAGCTTGACTAGATGATGACACTTTGCTAAGGGCAAAAGGCAATCTTAGCCCCACCCCCAGGGTAAGTAAGTCTACTTTGATGTCTAAAAACTTCCTTTATCTTTACCCTTCCCTTCACCACCACCCCCCTTCTGACAAGAACTAGGTTGGCAATCATACTCCAAGTTTATGGCCCCCTAATGTACATCTGAAGGGTCTCATGACTGTGGTTTTACTAGACATTATACATAACATTTTCTTTTCTTTCCTTTTCTTTTCTTTTAATACATAACATTTTCTAATAATAGCTAGTCCCCTCAAGGTCCTTGAAACCTTGCTTCCAAAACTCCGTAGAGACTTAGTGCTATTCCTACTCACCTCCCAACCTGAAGGTATATCACCAGATATCCTTCACAACCCCAGTGCAGCTCTTTCTGCTCACGGGTCCCATCCCTTTGCTTTAATAAATCCACCTTTTTGCATCAAAGCCATCTCAAGAATTCTTTCTTGGCTGTCAGCTCCTGACCCCCACCACCACTCCAAAACATTCTGAGAAACAGAAAGAGGTGATCGGAGATTATCACCCAAATGAAGACTCTGAAGGCGTGTGTTGAGAATTCCATAGTAAGAATTGAAAAGGAAGGCCAGAGGTGCCAAACACTAAAGGCCCCGGCAGAAGGAAAACTCAAGCTGGTGAGTGAAATTGCGCAGGCCTGGAGCAGGGCTCTCCCAGGTGAGCCTGAGAAAGGAGCAGATGGGCGTCTACTCGCTGGAGAAGACTGTTGAACAAAAGGCTAAGAGAAATGATGAACAGACCTCATTTTCACGATGGAGATCTGACTCGGAGGCCCCTGCCAAAGCCCATTCTGCCTCCCATCTGTGTCCGGCCGGCTCTGTCTGTGGAAGGGTTCATGTTCTTTCTTCTCTCCTAACCTCAACTTGTCTTTAAATCAGATTGATTTAAAAAGAAGGCTAATGTTTCCTTAAGTTAAAATTTTTTAATGTTTTTTATTTATTTTTGAGAGACAGAGAGAGTGTGAGCAGGGGAGGGTCAGAGAGAGAGGGATATACAGAATCCGAAGCAGGCTCCAGGCTCTGAGCTAGCTGTTAGCACAGAGCCCGATGTGGGGCTCTAACTCATGAACTGTGAGATCATGCTTAACCGACTGAGCCACCCAGGTGCCCCTAAAGTTTCCTTAAGTTAAAGAAAAAAGAAAAGAGGAAGATGGCGGAGCGGTTGGATCCTGAGCTCACCTTGTCCCACAAATACACTAATATAAAAGCCATATTAGTGCAACCAACCCAGAAAGTAACCGGAAACCTGCAGAATAGACCTTCCACAGTTAACCATAGAGAGGAGGTCTTGTCAAAAAGAGTAGGAGGGGGGGAGTCACACAGTTGGGAGCCAACCCCCCAGGGAGACTAACCCCCAAAGGGAAGAGAAATAAGCACGGAGAAACCAGAGGGGCAGACCCCATACTAGGCATCCCAGGCCCTGGGGGGTGGGGTAGGGCACTGGGTAGATGAATCTCAGAACATCAGGCTTCGTAAAACAGTGGGGCTTACCTTCAGGAGCTTTTAAAATCAGCAAGACTTAATTCTGGGTACTTTAAAAATTGGTGGGTTTAACTCTGGGAGAGTTGAGGGCTATAGGAAACTGAGTCTTTGCCTTTAAGAAGCCAGCATAATAAAAGACCTAAATGTGAAACCTGTAACGATAAGACTCCTAAAAGAAAATAGAGGTAGTAATCTTCGGGACAATGCCCCTTGCAAGGTTATGGATATGTCTCCTCAGGCAAGGAGGAAAAAACAAACAAATAAAAATAAACTCTTTGGACTGTGACAAATGAAATGCTTCTTTATACCAAAGGAAACTGACAACAAAATAAAAGGCAAACTTTGAATGAAATAAGATATTTGCAAATGGCTCTGATAATGGAGTAATATCCAAAATATATAAAGGATTTATACAACTCAACACCAAAAAAACAGATTAGAAAATGGTCAGAGGACATAAAAAAAAGAAATCTTGCCATTGGCAACAACATGGATGGAACTAGAGTATAATGCTAATGAAATAAGTCAGAGAAAGACAAATCTCATATGATTTAACTCATGTGGAATTTAACAAAACAAATGAGCAAAGGAAAAAAGAAAGTGGCAGGGGGGAGAGAGAGAGAGAAACCAAGAAACAGATTTGTTTTTAAAAAATTATTTTCATGTTTGTTTTTTGAGAGAGAGAGAGTGAGCAAGGGAGGAGCAGAGAAAGACGGAGACACCAAATCCGAAGCAGGCTCCTGGCTCTGAGCTATCAGCATAGAGCCCAACACAGGGTTTCGGGCCCATGGAACTGTGAGGTCATGACCTGAGCCAAAGTCAGACACTTAACAGCCTGAGACACCCCAGGGGTCCCAAGAAACAGATTCTTAACTGTAGAAAACAAATTGATGGTCACCAGAAGGCAGGTGAGTGGGGGGATGGGTGAAATAGTGGTGGGAATTAAAGAGTACACTTATCACAATGAGTCCTGAGTAACTATAAAATTGTCAAATCATTATAGTGTATACTTGAAACTAATATGATGCTGTATGTTAACTATATACCAGAATTGAAAAGAAAAAAAATGGACAGAGGCTTTTTTTTTTTAACGTTTTAAATTTATTTTTGAGAGAGAGACACACAGAGCATGAGTGGAGGAGGGTTAGAAAGAGACACAGAATTGGAAGCAGGCTTCAGGCTCTGAACTGTCAGCACAGAGCCTGACATGGAGCTCGAACCCACGAACTGTGAGATCATGACCTGAGCTGAAGTCGGCTGCTTAACTGACTGAGTCACCCAGGCGCCCTGGGCAGAGGCTCTTAATAAACATTTTTCCAATGAAGACATACAAGTGGCCAAGAGACACATGAAAAGATGTTCAACATCACTAAACATCAGTCAAAGTCAAAGTCACAGTGAGAATTCACCTAACACTAGTCAGAGTGGCTAGTATAAAAAAGACCAGAAACAAGTGTTGGCAAGGATGTGGAGAAAAGGGAAGCCTTGTGTGTGCATTCTTTGTAGAAGTGTAAATTGATACAGTCACTTGGAAAACATTATGGAGGTTCCTCAAGAAAATAAAAATAGAAAAACTATATGATTCAGTAACTCCACTACTGGGAATTTACCCAAAGAAAATGAAAACACTAATTCAAAAAGATATATGTACCCTATGTTTATTGCAGAATTATTTACAACACCCAAGATATGGAAGCAACCCAAATGTGCATCTGTGCATGAATGGATCAAGATGTGTTATATATATAATATTACTCAGTATGTAAATCTAGCTAGATATAGATTGAGTGAGTGAGAGAGAGAGAGAAGAGAGAGAATATTACTCAGCCATAAAAATAATGAGATCTTGCCATTTGTGACAACACAGATGGACCTAGAGGGCGTTATGCTAGGTGAAATAAGTTGAAGAAAGACAAATACCATATAATTTCACTTACATGTGGAATCTAAAAAACAAATGAACGTACAGACTTGTTTTATTTAACTAATGGCAGACTTTTTTCTCAACTTAGTTAACATACAGTGTAGTCTTGGCCCTAAGGAGTAGAATCCAGTGATTCACCACTTATATGTAACACCCAGTGCTCATCCCAACAAGTGCCCTCCTTAGTACCCGTCACCCATTTTCCCCACCCGCCCACCTTCATCCCCCCTCAGTTTGTTTTCTGTACTTAAGAGTCTCTTATGGTTTGCCTCCCTCTCTGTTTTTATCTTATTTTTCCTTCCCTTCCCCTATGATCATCTGTTAAGTTTCTCAAATTCCACATATGAATGAGATCATGTGATGTCTTTCTCTGACTGACTTATTTCACTTTGCACAATACCTTCCAGTTTCATCCACATTGTTGCAAATGGGAAGATTCTTTTCTTTCATTCTTTTTCATCACCATTCTGTTGTGTATATAAACCACATCTTCTTAATCCATTCATCAGTTGATGGACATTTGGGCTCTTTTCACAATTTGGCTATTGTAAAAAGTGCTCCTATAAACATCAGGGTGCATGTGCTCCTTCGAATCAGCACTTCTGTATCCTTTGGATAAATCCCTAGTAGTTCAGTTGCTAGGTCATAAGGTAATTCTATTTTTAATTTTTTGAGGAACCTCCACATTGTTTTCCAGAGTGGCTGCACCAGTTTACATTCCCACCAGCAGTGCAGAAGTGTTTCCATTTTCCCTCATCCTCACCAACGTCTGTGTTGCCTGAGTTAACTTTAGCCACTCTGACAGACGTGAGGTTGTATCTGAATGTGGTTTTGATTTGTATTTCCCTGATGATGAGCGATGTTGAGCATCTTTGTGTGTGTGTGTTGGTCATCTGGATGTCTTCTTTGGAAAAGTGTCCATTTGTGTCTTCTGCCTATTTCTTCACTGGATTATTTGTTTTTCAGGTGTTGAGTTTGGTAAGTTCTTTATAGATTTTTGATACTAACCCTTTATCCCATATGTCATTTGCAAATATCTTCTCCCGTTCCACTGATTGCCTTTTAGTTTTACTGATTGTTTCCTTCGCTGTGCAGATTTTTTATCTTCATGAGGTCCCAATAGTTCATTTTTCTTTTATTTCCCTTACCTTTGGAGATGTGTCAAATAAGAAGTTGCTGCTGCCAAGGTCAAAGAGGTTGCATTTATTTATGTATTTATGCTATGTATTTATGGTGTAAGAAAGTGGTCCAGGTTCATTCTTCTGCATGTTGCTGTCCAGTTCTTCCAGCACCATTTGCTAAAGAGACTGTCTTTTTCCATTGGATACTGTTTCCTGCTTTGTCGAAGATTAGTTGGCCATAAATTTGTGGATCCATTTCTGGGTTTTCTATTCTATTCCAATGATCTATATGTCTGTTTCTGTGGCAATATCATACTGTCTTGACAATTACAGCTTTGTAATACAGCTTGAAGTCTGGGATTGTGATGCCTCCAGCTTGGGTTTTCTGTTTCAACATTACTTTGGCTATTGAGGGTCTTTTGTGGTTCCATACAAATTTTAGGATTGTTTAACAACAGACTCTTAAGTGCAGCCACCACCCCTCTGGTGGTGGCCAGAGGGGAGGTTGGGTGGGGAGGTAATGGGCAAAAAAAAGGGAATTAAGAGTTACAAACTTCCAGTTATAAAGTAAGTCAGGGGATGAAACATATAACATCGGGAATATAGTCAATAGTATTGTAACAGCATGGTCTGGTTATGGACACTGACTATACTTATTGTGGAAAAAAAAATCACCCATAATCTTACCATTATCTGTGCTGGTATCTTTTCTATGCACAAATATAGTCTTTTAAAAAAGAGATTATGGGGAGGAGCCAAGATGGCGGAGAGGAAGGGAGCTCTGTAAACTTCGTCTGCCCCATCGATCAAACTGAGAAGGACACTGCACTCATCTGCAAGAGCGGAAGGAGAAAATACGGACTCCAGAAGGAAGAGAACCTGAAGGATACCTGAGTGAGTGAGTGCGAACTGGGGAGATTGGAAAATGGGCCAGCCCGAGACGGGCAGGGGAGGTGGCAGCCCCAGCCCACCGCGGGGCAAGCGCGCGGAGCCTGAGAGACAGAGACTGAACACGCTCATAGTACTGTCTCTGGGGAAGAGGTAAAGAGCGCTTAACTGTGCTTGGAGAAACTCACTCCATAGATAATTGCTGGGTGGCCTAAATCCCAAACCCAGTTGGCGCAAGGGAAGGAACAGTTTCCAGCCCAGCGCCATCTTGGCAAGGAGTCGGCCACCACTGCAGCGGCGGTATCAGGGGTGCTCACTTCGACCTCGGCTTTGGGAGTGGGAGCACGCACCTCATTTCCGCGGTGCATCTCGCCCCCAGCATTGGCTGCGCAAACCCTAAATCCCGGGTGCCAACAGGGGAAAAAGATAGCCCCCACCTCTGCACGGTCCCTGCAGAGAGTTGGTGGCGGTGGAGAACTGGGTGCGCACGCAGGCTGCAGGAGCTCCCAGCTCATTTCCAGCAGCTCCCAGCGCCGCCTCGGGCAACAGCTACACCCTCATTCCTCCCCCAGCGCTAACACGATCCCTGCCTGGGGTTGGGTCTGCGACAGTGCACACGGTGCACACGCACATCACCTCCTGCTGCGCATCTCGCCCCAGGCAGGGGCAGCCGAAATCCCAGCCAGAGCCAAGACAAATTGATTCCTCCCCCTAAGAAGCCAGCAACCAAAACAAAAACATCTCACCTGTGGTAGCATAAAAAGTGGATGGACTTGAACTTTGAACCGAGGCGGGCCTTGAAAATACAACTTGGCTCAACCACGGCAAAAGGAGATCGGACTCATTAGAATGGCCTACAGTTCATAGTTCAGCAAAGCTTGGCGTGATGCCTACCTATCTAATCTCTGCAGACACCAAGGCGGAGCCTCTGAGAGCAGCCTCCAAGACCTACCACATCAAACCACGCCTATCCAAAAGGGGGAGCTGCCATTTTTGTTTTTGTTTTTGTTTTTTAGTTGTTGTTGTTGTTTTTGCATTTTTTAAATAATTTTTTCTTTTTTTTCCTCCATTTTTTTCTATTCACTTTTTTCTGTACGTATTTTTTATTCTTATTACTTTCTTTTTTTTTTTTACTTAAATTTTTTAAAATTTTTACTCCTTATTTTCCTTTCTCCTTTTTCCCTTTTTTTTTTCTTTTTTTCTTATTTATATAGGAGAATATATCTCATCCCTACCTCTCCCCTCAACTGGTCATACACTTCTAGACTGTCCACTGTCCTTTGTTGTCTCTGACCCCCTTTAGTTTTTTTTTTTTACTTTTTTTCCTCTTTCTTTTTCTTTTCTTCTTCTCCTCTTTTCGTCTCTTTCCTCTCCAT
>PJEM01020091.1:0-14293 GCA_004023845.1 Helogale parvula
TTCAGCATTCAATAGTCTCTCAAGTTTTGTATCCCTCTCTCTCCCCAACTCTCTCTCCCTCCTCCGCTCCCCCTGGTTCTCCATTAGGCCTCTCCTGTTTTCCTGTTAGACCTATGAGAGCAAACATATGGTTTCTGTCCTTCTCTGCCTGGCTCACTTCACTCAGCATGACACCCTCAAGGTCCATCCACTTTCCTACAAAAGACCATATGTCATTCCCTCTCATTGCCATGTAGTACTCCATCGTGAAAATATACCACATCTTCTTGATCCATTCGTCAGGTGATGGACATTTGGGCTCCTTCTATGTTTTGGCTATTGTTGATATTGCTGCTATGAACATTGGGGTACATGTGCTCCTATGCATCAGCATTTCTGTCTCTCTTGGGATTGCTCTTTCTTTATTGTCCATTCAGTTCTCCACTGAGATGGAATGTATGTGAAATATATTTCTTAATTTGGGGTACAACTGACATTTCTATATTATTAAGACTTTTTGTCCACAAAGAGGATGTATCTCTTCATTTATTCAAGCCTTCTTTGATAAACTTTTGTCATTTTGGGAAAAGTTTGTCATGTATGGCATATATAGGCCATACACATTTTTATGAAGTTATTTTAGAATATATTTTATATGTGGTTGTTACTGTCAAAGGGTTATTTTAAAAATCATATTTCCCAACTCATTTCTGATATGTGAAAAGGCTTTTGATTTTTGTTTATTTACCTTGTATGTGGACACATTATGTAAGTGTCTTATTTTTTTAAGTTTACTTATTTGAGAGAGAGAGAGAAGGAGAGAGAGAGAGCGCGCACGCACAAGCACGAGCATGAGTAGAGGATGGTCAGAGAGAGAGAGGGAGACAGAAAGGATCCCAAACAGGCTCCACAGCATCAGCACAGAGCTCCCCATTATACTTTGGTTATTGTTGATAGTACTGCTATAAACCTTAGGGCGCATGTGCCCCTTTGAATCAGCATTTTTCTATCCTTTGGATAAATACTTAGTAGTGCAATTGCTGAGCCATAGGCTAATTCTGTTTTTAATTTTTTGAATTAAATTGAATTAAATTGAATTTAATTTTTTGAACCTCCATACTGTTTTCCAGACTGGCTACACCGGTTTGCATTCCCACCAGCAGCGCAAGAGGGTTCTCCTTTCTCGTATCCTCACCAATATCTGTTGTTCCTTGAGTTGTTAATTTTAACTATTGTGACAGGTGTAAGGTGGTATCTCATTGTGGTTTTGATTTGTATTTCCATGATGATGAGTGATGTTGAGCATCTTTTCATGTGTCCATTAGCCATCTGGATGTCTTCTTTGGAAAAGTGTCTATTCATGTCTTCTGCCCATTTATTCAATTGATTATTTATTTTTTGGGTGTTGAGGTTGATAAGTTCTTCATAGAATTTGGATAGTAACCCTTTATCCAATAAGTCATTTGAAAATATCTTCTCCCGGTCAGTGTTGCCGCCTTTTAATATTGCTGATTGTTTCCTTCACTGTGCAGAAGCCTTTTATCTTGATGAGGTCCCAATAGTTCATTTTTTATTTGTTTCCCTTGCCTCCAGAGATATGTCAAGTAAAAAGTTCCTGCAACCGAGGTCAAAGAGGTTATTTGTTTTATCCTCCAGGATATTGATGGTTTCCTGTCTTATGTTTAGGTCTTTCATCTATTTGGAGTTTATTTTTGTGTATGGTATAAGAAAGTGGTCCAGGTTCATTATGTGTGTTGTTGTCCAGTTTTCCCAGCACCATTTGCTAAAGAAAGTCTTTTTTTCCATTGGATATTCTTTCCTGCTTTGTCAAAGATTAGTTGGACATACATTTGTAGGTCCATTTATGGGTTCTCTATTCTGTTCCATTGATCCATAGATCTGTTTTTGTGCCAGTACCATACTGTCTTGATTAACCACAGCTTTGTAGTACAGGTTAAAGTCTGGAATACTAAGTACAAGTTTTAGGATTGTTCTAGCTCTGTGAAGAATGCTGGTGTTATTTTGATTGGGATTGCACTGAATGTGTAGATTGCTCTAGGAAGTAATGACATTTTAACAATATTTGTTCTTTTAATCCATGAGCATGGAATGTTTTTCAATTTTTGGGGGTCTTCAATTTCTTTTATAAGATTTCTATAATTTTTAGTGTATAAATATTTCACTTCTTTGGCTAGGTTTATTCCTAGGTATTTTATAGTTTTGGGTGCAATTGTAAATGGGATTGATTCCTTGATTTCTCTCTCTGCTACTTCATTAATGGTGTATGGAAATGTAACCGATTTCTGTATGTGGATTTTATATCCTGAAACTTTAATGAATTTATGTATCAGTTCTAGCAGTATTTTGGTGGAGTTTTTTGGGTTTTCCACATAGAGTATCATGTCATCTGCAAAGAGTGAAATTTTGAATTCCTCCTTGCCAATTTGGATGCCTTTTATTTCTTTTTGATGTGTGGTTGCTGAGGCTAGGACTTCCAGCACAATGTTGAATAATAGTGATGAGTGTGGACATACTTGTCATGTTCCTGACCATATGAGGCAAGCTCTCAGTTTTTCCACATGAGGATAATATTGGCTGTGTGTGGGGAATAAGCTTGGAAATTCCCTGGGCTTGCACCAATGGGATAACAAGGCATAAAGAATTACAAAGCCATAGGATGCTCACACCCAAGCTTGGGTAAACAGGATTAACCCCACCCCCCGATAGAGTAGGAGAGGCAAAGGCCCTCAGGATAGAGAGCAGTGGGGCAAAGGCCCCAGTGCAAAGGTATATGAGGTAGGCAAGACTAGGCATTCAGGGAAAAGCACCTACCAATTTAGTACTGTAGCTGAAAGCTGCTTTCACAGGAAGGAAGGACCAAATTAGGTAAACAGGGAAATAGGGCTATAGACTGCTATGGGTGAAGTTGCCCAGAGCAGAGCTGGTTAGTAAAAGAAAGGTGCCTTGTTGACCCTGAGGTTTCATGCTCTATCTCTCTTACCCCTTAGGCTAGCTAAGATAAACAGACATGCGCCTCATGTCTGCCATTAACAACCATCTGTCCGTCTGCCTGGCACCAGGGCTTTGTTTTATTTCGACCCAAACCCCTAACACTGTATATCTTCAAAACCCCCTTTCCTTCATGCCCATGAGTTAATGTTCACAGATTCATTGTCTCTTTGTGCACATCCATCACGTTTGTAAGCCTTCTGATCTTAATAAATATAGAGCAAGAACGCTTACTCAGGGCTCTTGTCTTTTCCCAGACATTAGCCATCTCTCTCATTTTAATCCTGTGTCTTCTTTCTTGCTGGACAAGAAAGAACCTTAGACTTAGAGTCTATGACAGCTGTGGGTCTTTTGTATATGGCCTTTATGATATTGAGATATGTTCCTTCTATTCCTACTTTCTTGAGGGTTTTTTTTTTTTATCACGAAAAGATGCAGTATTCTCTCAAGTGCTATTTCTGCATCTATTGAGAGGATCAGGTGGTTCTTATCCTTACTTTTATTACTGTTATGTAACACATTGATTGATTTACAAATATTGAGCCTGCCTTGCAGCTGACTTGATTGTAGTGAATAATTCTTTTAATGTATTGTTAGATACAGTTTGCTAGTATCTTGTTGAGGATTTTTGCGTTGATGTTCATCAGGGATATTGGTCTGTGATTATCTTTTTAGTGGGGTCTTGGTCTGATTTTGAAATCAAGGTAATGCTGGCTTCATAGAATGAGTTTGAAAGTTTTCCTTTCATTTCTATTTTTTGGAACAACTTCAAAACTATGGTATTAGTTCTTTAAACATCAGGTAGAAATCCTCTGGGCAGCCATTTGGCCCTGGACTCTTGTTTGTTTGGAGATTTTTGATTACTGATTCAATTTCTTTACTGGTTATGGGTGGGTTCAAATTTTCTGTGTCTTCTTGTTTTAGTTTTTGTAGTTTATATGTTTCTAGAAATTTGTCCATTTCTTCCAGATTGCCTGATTTGTTGGCATTTAATTGCTCATAACAATCTTTTGTTATTGTTTGTATATCTGCATTGTTGGTTGTGATCTCTCCTCTTTCATTCCTGATTTTATTTATTTGGGTCCTTTCCTTTTTCTTTTTGATCATTCTGGCTAGAGGGTTATCAATTTTGTTAATACTTTCAAAGAACTATCTCCTTGTTTCATTGATCTGTTGTACTGGTGTTTTTTTTTTTTTAAATTTCAATATCATTGATTTCTTCTCTAATCTTTATCATTTCCCTTCTTCTCCTGATTTTGGGCTGTATTTGCTGTTTTTCTCCCTCCTTTAGGTGTAAGGTTAGGTTGTGTATCTAAGACCTTTCTTCCTTTTTAAGGAAGGCCTGGTTGCTATATACTTCCCTCTTATGACCACCTTTGCTCTATCCCAGAGGTTTTGGACTGTCATGTTTTCATTTTCATTCACTTCCATGGACTTTTAAATTTCCTCTTTAATTTCTTGGTTAATCCATTCATTCTTTAGTAGGATGTTCCTTAATCACCAAATGTTCATGGTCTTTCCAAATTTTTTCTTGTGGTTGATTTTGAGTTTCATAGTGTTGTAGTTTGAAAACATGCATGGTATGATCTCTTTTTGTACTCATTGAGTACTGATTTGTGACCCATTATGTGATCTATTCTGGAGGATATTCCAATGGCTCTTGAGAAGAATGTATATTCTGCTGCTTTAGGGTAAGAGTTCTGAATATATCTGTTAAGTCCGTTGGTCTGAAAGCCATAGTTTCTTTATTTTCTGCTTAGATGATCTGTCCATTGTTGTGGTTGGGGTGTTTAAGTTCCCTACTATTATGTTATTATTATCAATTAGTTTCTTTATGTTTATGATTAATTGATTTTTATATTTGGGTTCTGCCACCTTGGGGGCATAAATATTTACAATTCTTAGATCTTATGGATAGACCCCCTTCATTATGATATAATGCCCTTCTTTATCTCTTGTTACAGTCTTTGTTTTAAAATATAGCTTGTCTAATATAAGTATGGCTACTCTAGCTTTGTTTTGATGACCATTAGCATGACAGATGGTTCTCCATCCTCTTATTTTTAATCTGCAGATGTCTTTAAATATAAAATGAGTCTCTTGTAGGCAGCATATAGATGGGTCTTGTTCTTGTATTCATTCTAATGCCCTATGTCTTTTCCTTGGAGCACTTAGTCCTTTTACATTTAGAATGAGTCCTGAAAGAAGCGCCTGGGTGACTCTGTTGGTTTAGTGTCTGACTTTGGCTTAGGTCATGATCTCATGGCTTGTATGTTTGAGCCCTAAGTCAGATTCTGCACTGAGAGCTCAGAGTCTGAAGGCTTCTTCAGATTCTGTGTCTCCTTCTCTCTCTCTGTCTTTCTCCTGGTCACATTCCCTCTCTCTCTCAAAAAGAAATATTAAAATTTTTAAAATTTTGAGCGAATATTGAAAATATGAATTTAGTGCCATTGTGTTGCCTATAGACTTGCTGTTTCTGGTGATGCTCTCTGATTCTGTCTAGGCTTTGTTGTTTTTGGTCTTTTTTGCTTTGTTTTGTCTTTCTCCACTCAGAGTCCCCCTTAAAATTTATTGCAGGGCTGGTTTAGTGGTCACAAACTTCTTTAGTTTTTATTTATTTGGGAGACTCTACCTCTCCTTCTATTCTGAATCATAGACTTGCTGGATAAAGAATTCTTAAATACTTTCATGATTCAGCACATTGAATATATCTTGCCACTCCTTCCTGGCCTGCCAAGTTTCTGTGTATAGGTCTGCTGTGATCCTATTCTGTCCTCCTTTGTAGGTTAAGGACTTTTTTCCCCTTGCTGCTTTCATGACTCTTTCTGTGTCTATGTATTTTGTGAATTTGACTATGATATACCTTGTTGACGGTTGGTTTTTGTTGATTCTAATGGGAGTTCTCTGAGTTTCCTGGAGTTTGATGTCTGTGTTTTTCCTCAGATTGGGAAAGTTTTCCAATATAACTTGTTCACATAAACCTTCTGCCCCTTTCTCTCTCTCTTTATCTTCTGGAACTCTCTATGATTTATTCCTTTTCAATAAATTACTGAGTGCACTAAGTCTTATATAGTGATCTTTGGCCTTTGTTTCCCACTTCATTACTCTCCATAACTTTATCTTCTGTATTTGCTGATTCACTTCTCTCCTTTGTCCACTGCTGCTGTCATGGCATCCATTCAAGATTGCATCCCAGTTCAAACATTTTTAATTTTGACCTGGTGAGATTTTATTTCTTTTATCTCTGCAGAAAGGGATTCTCTGCTGTTTTCTATGCTTCTGTCAAGCGCAGATAGTATTCTTATAAGCATGGTTTAATTCTAGATAAGACATCTTACTTATATCTGTGTTGATGAAGTTCCTGGCTGTCATTTCTTCGTGTTCTTTCTTTTGGGGTGAATTTCTTCATTTTGTCATTTTAGAGGAAGAAAACAATTAATGAAGGAAAAAAATAAAAATTAAAAGAATTAAAAAAAAACAAAAATTAAAAAGGAAGCTAGATCCTAGGTGTGTTTCAGTCCACTTGTTGAAGGAAGCTTGATGAAATAGAGAAAAAGGGGGAAAAAAGGGGAGGAAGGGTAAGAAAAAATAAAAATAATTTATAATTGGCTAAAAAAATAAAGCAAATGAAATAAAATAAAATGAATTTAAATAAAACATAAAGCAAAAAACAGCAAATTAAAATAAGCTTTTTTGTACCAAGAAAGAGGAAGAAAATAATGAAAAAAAATTAAAGCAGAAGCAGAGAAAAATGAACTAATATATGAACCAGCAAACAGACTGAAACATGAATGAAGTTACGTCTAGCTTCCCCTAGAATGGAAACCATGAAGCACTCTGTAGTCTGCACCCTAAGCAGGTGGAGTGACTTCTCCTGGTCTTCTAGGGGATGTGGCTGGAAGGTGGTTAGGTGGGGCTTGGTGGGATGGCTCCATTCTCCACTGGGTGGCACTGCTTAGCTTACTGGGGTGGATCAGTTAGTCTCTGTCGCAGGAACTTAGAGCTCTCACCCACCCGTGATCAAGCACCCCTCCTTTGTCTCAGGCCTCCATGCACTCTCCACCTCTTCCCTGTCCGTTTCCAAGCTGTCTGCCAGAGTTTTGTCTCAGAAGGGGTTGCTTCAAAACCCCACACTTCAGAGCCCCCCATGTCTTGGACGTGCGCTTAGTTTCTGGGGAGGGCCTCTCTGAGCAATGGCCGGGTGCTGGCTTCCCTCAGCAAACCTTCATGCAATCGTGCAGCAGCAGAAGTTCAGAGATTATGGCAAATCCAACACACAGCCGGTGCCAGGTTTCACCACACTCTGGCATCTTTGTCCCAATACCAGGAAGTATGGCTATTCTCCAGAGTCCGCTGGGACCTTTGCCCAGCAGAGGCTGTGTGGCTTCTACCAAACGCTCTTCAAGCAGGTGAACCACTTCTTCCTGTGTGGCGCACATACCCTTAAGACCCTGCAGCCTGCTCCTGGGGAGTCACTCTGCTTCCTCACCAAAGCACCATAGGCACTGAGCTCTGAAACTTCCGATTCTGTGCTCCACTGTTTATAGAACCCTGGTGGTGTTGAAACCCTCTCTTTTCTTCCTTGTCATTGGTTTGGGGAAGAGATTTCTTGTCCAGTTCCCGATGAGTGTTTTCAGTCTTTCTCTCACTGTCCCTCTAGCTTCTTTCAGGGGAGGTATTTTTCTTGTACAATCGATGTGCCACACTCCCCCTCCCTTTCTCTCTCTGTCCTCTCTCCACGAAAACAGCTCCTCACACTCCATGGCTTTTCTCTCCCCTAGTTCACCTCCCCACACCATGTACCTGCCAAGTTCTGTGGCTCAAGTTATGCAGATTTTTGTGTTATTCCTCAGATCAATTTCCTAGGTGTTCACCATGCTTTGGGGCTGATCTAGTTGCGTTTCAGGGATGAGAGAAGCGCGGGGTCTCCATGTTGCTTTTATAGCGTGTGTTATGGAAACAAATAGCTTGGTTAACTTAGGGGAAAAAAAACCTAAACAATTACAAATAAAAAGCCAAATAAAATTTATTATTTGGCCTTGAATTAGCAATGATCATTTATTTTTTTATTAAAATTTTTAAAATTTTTTTTATTTATTTTTGAGAGACAGAGACAGTGCGATCAGGGAGGGTCAGAGAGAGAGGGGACACAAAACCGGAAGCAGGCTCCAGGCCCTGATCTAGCTGTCAACACAGAGTCCGACGCGGAGCTTGAACCCACAAACTATGAGATCATGACCTGAGCTGAAGCCGGACGCTTAACTGACTGAGCCACCCAGGCGCCCCAGTCATTTTAGATACTACTTTGTTTTCTTGAAAACAGATCTTCTAGGTTTTTTTTTCTCTTTATTATTTTGAGAATTGTAAGTATGTAATGTAAACAAAGTTTTATCCTGTGACAAACAAATCCAGGCTGAACATTCTCCTTTATTTTGTGCGTGAATGTTTATAAATTCCAACCACTTTTACCAACATTTGAATCAAAGTAATTCAAATGGATCCAGAGAAATTTTGGAACAGGAAAGACCAATAGGTTTTGGTGTTATGGGGGCCAATCCTGTCCCAAGCACCATTTACTTTACTCAGTGCTTTATTTCATATTTGCTCTCTGACTTATAATATGCTGTGATCATTATTAGAATACTTTATTTGGCTCATGAATGTTTGGCTTTATGTAAGTCGGGTGCATCCATAGGATGGATGTAAATGTGGCTACTAGAAACTATATTGTAGAAAAGTGTTAATGACAGAAGAAATGTCATCGTATGGTGTAGGATACAAAACTATAATCGTGTCTCTATTTTTAATGTATGTGCCTAGAAAAATAATGGAAAGATATATACAAAAAATTAGCACTCAGCGACCTGAAGCATTACGAGTATAAGAAGGACAAGGAAGCGTCTCAGAAAGAGACTCAAATGACCCCACAGTTCATAACACTGTCTGATGGTTGTTCACCAACCATTTCCAGAACAAGGTGGAGAGTGAGAGAAGGAGCCTGACACTTCCCATGTGGGCTTTTTAATGTTTACTTATTCCTGTGAAGATGGTCCCAATATCCTGAAGAGATATGTCCCATAGGAAATTTTGATGTTCATTGCATGCCTCCGTGATTTGTTGTCAATGCTAAATGCTTTGTGTTTATGCTGATAGAGATGATGATTGTTTTACCTATTAAGCTATATTTCACTCATGTAGCATGTGAATACCACAATTGGGGTGCTTGTTTCTTAATTCTCAAGAGGAAGAAACAGAAAACCAAACTCTGTCCAAATTCATCATCTTGGGATTCTCCAAACTAAATGATTTGCAATTTTTACTCTTCACCATCTTCTTTCTGACTTATATCTGTACTTTGGGAGGAGATATCTTCATTATCCTGGTGACCATGGCTGATCCACATCTACACACCCCCATGTATCATTTTCTGAGGAATTTGGCCTTTCTTGACATCTGCAACACCACCACCAACGTCCCCCGATGATGGTGCATCTCCTGTCAGAGAAGAAGAGCATGTCCTTTGGGGGATGTGGGGCACAACTTTTTGCACTATTTTCTTAGCAGAATCAGAGTGTGACCATTACATTGCAATCTGTAAACCTCTGAGGTACTCAGTGATTATGAACAGGACCCTGTACAGCCACTTAGCCGCCTCGTGCTGGACTGGAGGTTTGCTCAACTCAGTGTGCAGCAGACGCTTCTTAGTTGAGCATAGTCCCACTTGTTTAGTTTTGCTTTTGTTTTCTGTGCTTTGGTGTCACATCCAAAAGAATCATTTCCAAGGCCAATGTCAAGGGGGTTCCCCTATTTTTCTAGGAGCAATTTTATGGTTTTAGGTTTTGTGTTTAAATTTCAATCCATTTTAAGTGGATTTTTGTATATGGGATAAGATGTGGGTCCAACTCCATTCTTTGCACGTGGAGATCTGGTTTTCTCAGTACATTTATTGAAGAGACTGACCTTTACTCATTGTGTATTCTTGGCATCCTTGTAGAAGATTAGTTGGCCATGTACGTGTGGGTTTGTTTCTGGGCTCTCTATTCTGTTCCATTGATCTATGGATCTGTTCTTATGCCAGCACCACACCGTGGTGATTGCAAGAGCTTTGTAATGTAATTTGAAATCAGGAAGTATGATGCCTCTAGCTTTGGTTTTGTTTCTTAAGATCAATTTAACTCTTGGGAGTCTGTTTTGGTTTCACATGAATTCTAGGATTATTTTTTCTCTGCCTGTAAAAAAAATGTCTGTGGATTTCTAATAAGGATTGCATTGTCTGTAGATCATTCTGTATAGTATGAGTATTTTAATATTATTTATTTTTCCAAGCACGAACATGGAATATTTCTCTACTTAAGTGTCTTCTTCAATTTCTTTTGTCAATATTTTATAGTATTCAGTGTACTGATCTTTCATCTCTTGGTTAAATTTATTGCTAAGTTTTTTTATACTATTGTAAATGTGATTGTTTTCTTAATTTCTTTTTCAGATAGTTTCTTTTTAGTGTATAGAAGTACATCTGATTTTTGTATGTTGATTTTGTATCCTGCAAGTTTATTGAATTCACATATTAATTCTAACTCTTTTTGTGGGTGGCATTTTAGGTTTTTTTATATACAAGATTATGTTATCTTACAGAGAAAAAATTATATAGGTTCTTTTCCTATTTGGGTGCTTTTTATTTCTTTTTCTTGCCTAATTTTTCTGGCTACAACTTCTAGTATTATGTTGAAGAGAAGTGCTGAGAGTGAGTCTCCTTCTCTTGTTCCTAATCTTAGACAAAAAGAACTCAGTTTTTTATAGAAAAATGTCTTTCATAGTTACCCATATTTATCATTTCTGTTGCTCTTCATTTCTTCCTGGAAGTTCAAGTTTCCATAGGGACATTGCCCATTTAGCTTGAAGTACATCCTTCACCATTGCTTTATCACAGTCCTCTTGGTGATGGATTCTTTTAATGTTCTTTTAGGTGAAAATGTTTGAATTCACCTGCATTTTTGAGGAATATTTTGAACAGATGTAGAATTCCGAGTTGACAGTTTTTTTTTTTTTCCTGCTAACATTTTAAAATTGTGGTTCCACTGTCTTCTAGTCTCCATGGTTTACGATGCTGGGGCAGCAATTACTTAAATCTCTCTTACACTGTATGAATTTTGCCACTAAAAAAAAAATTCAATGGCTTCATAAGGACACCAAAAAAAAAAAAAAAGACAACCCATAAATCGATACTTATGGGAATAGAAATATAGAGAGAATAAGTCTTTGGAGAGAAAAATCTCAAGACCTTAATTCCCAGGATGCCACTGGGGAGGTTTTCCAGGATTTACTCTGTTTGTTCTCTGGTTAGAATGAGAGATTAAATTTGCTGAGATTCAATCATTTAGATATAAGCTGTTTGTAATAAAAATAGATGTAAGAAGTTTTGAGCAGCCAGAACTATCTCTGATAATTTTATTCAGGGACACATCTGATCTCTGATTTCTGGATATCCTTTCTGAGCAGACATTATGTCGTTGTAAGGTATGTGCAGAGAGAAGTGTAGGGAAAACTGGCTGAGAGAAAGATTTTCTGACGTCGGGTCAAGGTCCCTGGAAGGTGTGGGTGGGGATAACTGGGAACCTCTTTGAGTCTAGGCTGAGAAAGTCACAGAATGGAACACCAGGTGGTTCCTGGCACAAGTCATCAGCAGTGAAGCTTCAAATTCCCTAATCAATTTGTATGTATATTTTTTGCTTTTTTTGTTCTAGTGTTTTTCAGAGTAGATAGTCTTTGTGATCAAATATAGTGTATGTTTTGATAGAATCTCTTAGTGTATTTTTTACAAAGAGAGAGAAAAGATAAAGGGAAGAAGGAAGTGAAGGAGAAAGAAAAGAACTAGCTGAGTATTGTCTTAATATATGTGACAGGTTCGTGTTCTATCATTAGTCAGCATGCTACGTTGCGTATCATGTCAGATAGTTACATAACTTTGCAATAGTATTAATTTTAGTGGGAGCGAGATGGTATGACCATTCAGGAAAAAAGAAAATTTTCAGAACTGTAGTATAATCATTTGTTATCACATGGGTACATCTCAAATCCCTGATGTATATACTGGTTATAATGTCCTTCAATTACTTCCCTCTGTTACCAATAATTCCAGATAGAATATTTCTCCTATTATCCACATCCCTCAAATACAGCTCCTGGACTTTTGTGTCTTTTCACCAATCATATAATTATTTTTTAAAACTCTTTACTGATACTAATTAATCACTAAGAATCACTAGTGTCCTTGAAGTCAGTTTATGATGAAGACGATTTGCTAAAACAACAACTGGCCCTACATAATTAAAAATCATTTATTTGATCACACATATCCATTCCTCACTTTCTGTGTTGCCGGGAGCTCTGATAAAGTGGAGTCCTTTGTGACGTAGCATCACATTCAGGGGAATAATGCAGATAGATTGTAGATTACTGGGGTTAGTAAAGCACAAATCTGACCTCTTGGGGATAGTTTTCATAGTTGACAAATACTGAACTGGTAATAATAATCCACTAGTTAGTTCAATCAATATAGAGACAGCAGACACACACACACACACACACACACACACACACACACACACACAAAGTTCCAGACAGTTTTAGATACAGTAGTGAATAAATGGACAATAGTTTTGTTTATTTGTTTGTTTCTGGAGCTTACATTTAAGTTGAAGGTGAAAGATAATACATGTGATAAAATTCAATGCACCAGATTGGGACAAGTGCCATTGGTGATACCATAGCAGGAAAGAAAGATACGTACTCTTTTCTCATTTTTTGGTAAATTAACACAGGGCAATCAGAGCAATCCACATCGAGGGAGTGCCTGTAGGGCAAAGACCTAGAGATGTGGGTGTTAGTCATGCAAATTTCATGGTGTAAGAGTGCCCAGAGGGTGGACAGCTGGGCCTGGACACTGAGCTTAGTGCAGTTGGCATGTTCCAGGGGCAGCGGCAAGCTGGGGCAGCTAAGCACTCAAGAGTGCATGGACATAGACTCAGTCTTTGATTTTTACTCTTGAGTAAGATGGGGATTCACTAGAGGGTGACGCGCATTAGGCTTATATGTAGTAGAGTACTCCTGGATGCTGCTGAGAATGACGGGTTGGGCAAGAATGGAAAGACTGTTGCAACAACCCAGAGGCCTGATGACGGTGGCTTCATGCACCACCAAGAAGACAGGAAGAAAGGGACTCAGCCTGTGTTCATGAAACAGAGGAGACTGCAATGTTCTGTTCAGTCCTTTTCAAAGTATTGATATTCAAAGTTATGCTGCCTTCTAAAGGAAGTTGAGGCATTCACCTTTCTCTTTATTTGGAATAATTTGTGTAAGTTGCTATTATTTCTTCCTTAACTATTTGGTAGAATTCTTCTGTGCAATATGGCCTTGGTGTTTCCTTTGGGGGAAGATTTTTAACTTCCTATGGAGTTATCAATCACATTTCCTCTTTGTTACTGGAAATTTTTGTAGTCCACTTTTGGTTTGAATTAACTTAGAAATTACATCTGTATTGTTAAGTTCATTGGCATGAAGGTGTTCATGGTGACTCTTATAGTGGACATTGACTTTCACTAATCTTTTCAGATTACTAGGTTTTTACCTCATTGACTTTGCTCTGTTGTGCTCTTTTCTACTGTAATGATTCATGTTATAATTTCCATTATTCCTTTCCCTCCACTTTCTTCAGGCTTGAGTTGCTGGTTTCCTTCCTTATCCATCTGGCTTCTTAAAATGAAAGTTTAAGGTATTGGCTTTCAATACTTTTTTCTTTCCTAGCATATGAATCCAAGGCCAAAAATTCCCCTATGCTTCTTCCTCTAGCTGCAGAACAAGAGTTTTGATATGTCTCATCTTCATTATCATTCACTTAAAAATAGTTTCTAATGTCTATTTCTCCTTTTATCCATGAATTACTTGGATATGTATTGCCTAACTTCAAGCATTTAGTGAGTGTCTAGATATCTTTTTAGTGTTTTCTAATTCCACCATAGTCAAAGAACAGTCTTTTGATGGTTCCATCTTTTGAAATTTTTGAAGCCTTTTTAAAAATTATTTTTTAAAAGTAATCTACCTTGTTTTGGCTATTGTTGACATTGCTGCTATGAACATTGGGGTACATGTGCTCCTATGCATCAGCATTTCTGTCTCTCTTGGGTAAATCCCCAGCAATGCTATTGCTGGGTCATAAGGGAGTTCTATCGATAGTTTTTTGAGGAACCTCCACACTGTTTTCCAGAGCGGCTGCACCAGTTTACATTGCCACCAACAGTGTAGGAGG